>JAENPR010002286.1:0-64087 GCA_018135685.1 Themeda triandra | reverse complement strand
GGGAAGGGAAAGCAGAGGCGGAGCCGTGGGCGGGGGCAGGAGGTGGGGTCGGCGGCTCCGTCGTTTCCGCGGAGACCGCTGCCAACAGGGCCGTGTGCGGGATGTGCCTGCCTGGAAATTTTGCTCGATGCAGTATAGCTACTTGACTTGACCCTCCCCTTCCTGCCCGATCTCTCTCTCTCTCTCTCTCTCTCTCTGCCGACTCCGGTCAGATCACCGAGCCAGAGCGAGGCGAAGCTAAGCTATCACCACCGGCTACATGCCAGCCTGAGGTTCGTGGAGGCGTGGAGCAGCTCCCCTCGCGGCTCACTGCCTCCTCGAGCTGCCGGATCTGAGGGCTGGATCGAGACGTCCACAGGTCCGATCCCGGCTTTAAGATCCGGTCATCACCGGCGTCCCGTGGCTGTTGGCCTGCTGTTGCTGCTGTGCCCGACCGAGGCCGTGAAGGAGAGGAGGACTGGAGCCTGGGGGACCATAAGAAGAAGCTCCACCAAGAGCCAGGAGAGCCGTGGAACCGGCTGCCGCGCGACCATGGATGCCGTGCAAGGCATCTTTTCACTCGGGCTGAGCATCGGCCAAGTGCCGACGCAGCTGCACGACGAGCTGGAGCAGCTCCAGCTCAAGTTGCCCTCTGCTCGCTTGCTCATCAGTCGCAGCGAGTGGGGCGTGTTCAGGAACAAGGAGCTGGAGGCCCTCGTCCTACAGCTCAAGTACACCACCTACGATGCCGAGGACCTCCTCCGCGGATTTGAAGACCAAGCGCTGCGGCAAAAGGTTGAGGACGCCGACCGGAGCAGCGCAGGTCAACTCATGTCATCCTCTCTGAATATTGCAAAACATTTTATCCTTGCTAGCCGTGAAAGGGTAAGGAACACTCAGGAAAAGCTCGACAAGGTTATGGCTGAGGTTGAGAAAGTTCTCAATTTGATGGGCCTGGATCGTGTTGAGCCAGTACAGTTCATGCCAACAACGACTGAAGTCATCACCGCTCCACAAGTATTTGGCCGTGACACAGAACGGGATCAGCTGATGGAGGTGCTAGGCGTGACCGCGCACCATTGACCGGGTGGATGAATTTAATCAGGTGATCACACAATTAGGCATGCCACTCGCTGTAGGGTCTAAACGAAAGAGCAGAACAGCAGTAGGCTGTGGCGTCCTGGCATCTACACTCAAATCAGCCATCAGGCTCAGAGGCAACAGTAGCAATAGCGCCCCACTTTACAGAACCAACTTCACTGGCAACGTTTCTGTCCTGCCAATCTTTGGCATTGGTGGTATTGGGAAGACCACCCTAGCCCAGCTCATCCACAATGATCAAAGGGTGAAAGTTCACTTTACCATGAGGATATGGGTCTGTGTTTCAGACCTCTTTGACATTGAAAGGATGACAAAGGAGATTGTTGAGACCATCTCTGATCCAAACTTGGACTTACCGTCCATTTTCACTGATCTTCAAGCAAAACTGATGGAGCGACTGAAGAATCAAAAGTTCCTTTTGGTGTTGGATGATATTTGGCACATTACCCAACAGCAATGGGAGTCTTTTTATGCAACTTTGAGAAATGGGCTTCAAGGTAGCATGATCTTAGTGACTACAAGATATGAAAACATTGCTCACCTTGTCGCAACCAGAAACTGTAAACCTGTTCAACTCAAAGAATTGCAAGGTGACATATTTTGGGAATTCTTCAAGGAATGTGCATTTGGTAAAGAGTGCCCAGAGTCATATCCTCGCTTGCAAGAGATTGGCCAGACCATTTCCTCTAAGTTGTGTGGTTCTCCTTTGGCTGCCAAAACTCTTGGACGTTTGTTGAATAGTAATCGGCGAGGAACATTGGATTAGAATCAATGACAGTTGAATTATGGGAGCAGGAATAGCAAGAGGGCGAGATATTACCTGCCCTTCGATTGAGCTACTTGTATCTCCCAGCTGAACAAAGGAGATGCTTTGCATTTTGCTCCATATTTCCAAAAGACTATAGCTTTGAAAGACAAGAGATCGTTGGCATTTGGGTGGCAGAAGGCTTTATAACATCACGGGGAAGCATCTCTCTTGAAGACGTGGGGATCAGCTATCTGAATGAATTGAGAGGCAGGTGTCTTTTTCAAACTGATCCAAAGTTCCCTAATCAGAATAGATATGTGATGCATGACTTGGTCCATGATACTGCACAGTATGTTTCTTTGCAAGAATGCTTCTCCATGAATTTTTTTTTTAGAGAAAAGGTTTCCCCTGCTTTCGTATTACCAAAAGCAAATGTTTACAGCAGTTTAAGTTCAAATGCGCTATGCGCTCAAGCCATCAACGGCAACAGACTCCAGACCTGGGCTAAAACCCGACATACGGTTCACACTACCACTCCTCTCAACATCAGAAACTGGGATCATCACACTACTGACGGAAACCGAAGAATGAGCATCCAATTGTCCCCACTGTGATGACGACGTCCCCATCCTGCTCCACTCGATTTGAGGCGGCATCTTGGAGAGCGCTTCTAGGGCGGCGATCAGCATTCCAGCCCGCTCCCCAACTTCCCTCTCAAACAGCGGCAACCACCCCCGCAGCGTCTTGGCCACTCTTGTAATCAGCATTGCCAAACCTGTCCAGACAGTACCCTGAAAACAAAGGCTGTTCCTCAATTTCCACAAAGACCATAATGTAGCCGAGGTAACAGCATTTGCAAAAGTATGTTTCTTATTAGTAAGCCACAGTCCAGCAATGGACTCAAAGCTGCTACCCACATTGATCTTAATCAAATCTGACACAATATTCCATATGTTTCTAGCCACACAGCAGTCAAAGAATAAATGGTTAACTGATTCTAGTTCTGCACAAAACAAGCAAGAAGGATCACTAACAGTTCTCCTCTTCTGTAGGTTATCTCGGTCAAAATTTTGTTATGAGACATCAACCAGAGGAAGAACTGGACTCTAGGGGGATAACAATTTTCCACACTTTGCTTGCACATACACAGGGATCACTCCCCTAAAATTAATGATAGCATATAAGGACTGAACAGAATACTTTCCGGTAGAAGCATAAGACCACATGATCTGATCCTCCTCATCATTCAAAGAGATATCCTCTATTAGGCTGCATAGCTCAAACCACAACTCCATGACTTGCTCGGAGACATTTCTCCTAAAGGAGAGTTTCAGTTCTTGCCCATCCCATACTTGACAAATAGTTTTCCCATGTTGTTCATTAATCACATAAAGTGGCCAGAAAATAGTAGCTAAGCTAGTATTTCCTAACCAAACATCTTCCCAAAATCTTACTTTTTCACCATTTCCAACCACCCATCTTATCCCTAGCACGAAGAAACTGGGTGGCCCAAAGCACTCCTTTCGAAAGGAGAAGCACCCACATCACTGCAGCATAGCATGTTAGGTTTGTTAGTGTTGTATTTGAAGTCCACTATTTGAGTCCAGATTGCACTCTTATTTAGATGATATCTAAAGATCCAGGAGGAAAGCAAAGCCAAATTTAAGCTTCTTAGATCAGGGATCCCCAGACCACCCATCTCTTTTTTCTGAGAAACCAATTGCCAATTAGCTAAGTGATATCTGTGTTTTTCCTCACTATTGTCCCAAAGGAAATGTCCCATGTGTGTATTCATCATTCTAATTGCCCATTTAGGGAATTTGATAATGGATAGTAGATATATAGGTATGCTGGCCAAACATGCTTTCAAAAGCACCAGTTTGCCAGCATAGGAGAGTAGTCTCCCTCTCCAGCCTGCAATCCTCTTAATGATCTTATCTACTACAGGCTGCAAGTCCTCTCTGCACAACTTCTTATAATGGAGAGGAACCCCAAGATATTTGATTGGGAATTCACTCTTTTTACAGCAAAACAATCTAGCAAAAGCATTGATCTGGTCCTCACTCAACCCAATAGCTAGAAGGTCACTCTTATCATAGTTTATTTTCATACCAGCCATTTGCTCAAAGCAAACCAAGAGCCATTTTAGATTGCTAGCTTTTTCTAAGTCATTGCTCAAAAACAAAATGGTATCATCGGCATATTGCAAGCCGATGATACCCTCAACTACCTGAGGTAACAGGCCACTAATCAAGCCCCCGCTAGCGGCTTTCATCAACATCCTAGAAAAAACATCGCTACTAAGTTAAACGAATAGGTGAGAGAGGGTCACCTTGCCTCAGCCCTTTACCTGGCTTGAAAAACACACTATTTTCATCATTGATTCTTACTCCAATTGACCCACCTCTTACAGTTTGTTTCACCCATTGTCTCCACACTCCCCCAAAGCCCCTAGCTTCTAGCATTTCCTCAAGGAACTCCCAACTCACTCTGTCATAAGCTTTCTCGTAGTCCAACTTTAATATCACCCCTTCCTCTTTTTCCTATGCACCTCATGAATTACTTCATGAGCTGCAACTACACTCTCAAGAATGAATCTACCTTTTATAAATGCAGTTTGGTTTGAAGCAACCAGTCTATCTGCAATTTTTACCAATCTGTTGTTTAGCATTTTTGAAAAAATCTTGAAACTGCAGTTTATCAAGCTGATAGGCCTAAATTTTTTCAATACTTTAGCATCTGGTTCCTTAGGGACCAGGGTTATCAAAGCATAATTTAACCTATCCAGAATCAGCTCACCTTTTTCAAAGGCTCTAACCAAGTTGACCAGGTCAGGCTTGATTAAATCCCAGAAGACTTGATAAAATAGGAAGGAAAAGCCATCAGGCCCAGGAGCTCCTTCAGCATAAGAGCCAAAGACAGCATCCTTAATCTCTTCCTCACTAAAGGGAGCTTCTAAGCACTCATTTTCTACATTAGTCACCTTCTCTTCTTGGTCCCAGAAATTTGAGTCTAACTTCACACCACTATTCTCCTCCTTCCCAAACAAGGTTTTATAGAAGTCAACAGCATGCTCAAGCATGCCCTTGTTATCTTCAATCCACCCCTCTGGCCCTTCCAGTCCAGTGATCCTTTTCTTTCTAGTTCTCTGATTAGCCACAGCCTGGAAGTAGGCAGTGTTCCTATCACCCTCCTTTACATCTCTATCTCTTGATCTTTGTCTTGCCTTGATCTCCTCCATTTTCCAAATTGCTTCCAACTCCTTTATTACCTCTTTCATTCTTATTCTCTCAGTACTGCTCAAACCCACATTCTCATCTTTCAAATCTAACCTCTCATGCTCCATAAGGAGCTCTTGTTTCATCTTTTTAATTTGGGCATTAATATTAATGGCCCACCCTCTTATCTTTTTCCTAGTTATTCTTATTTTGAATTGCCATACCTCCATGAAAAAATTGGGTGGGATGATATATAAACATCGCCATATGTCAGTGGAGGTGGACAGTACGTCCTTGAGCCAAATGAAAAACATTCCACATTTGAATAACTTGCGCTCTCTTAGGTTTGGTACCAATTTGAACGCTGAGATCACCTGGTTCAGTCGGCTATCTAACATCCTGTTTTTGAGCCTAAAAGGTTGCAGGATGGAAAGTCTACCTGAAAGTATATGTGTGTTAAATAGCCTTCATTATCTTGATATATCCAGTAGCCGTGTAAAAGAACTGCCAGTGAAATTTGGGTGCCTTTACAATCTACAATTTGTCATTGCAATTGGTTCACGACTGCGAGAAATTCATGAGGATGTAACAAAGCTAATCAACTTGCGTCGATTAGAACTGCCATGGAAAGCTTCTATTGCCTTATCAAAGGTACCTGGGCTAGGAAATCTATCTTGCCTTCAAAACTTGAGTTATTTTACAGTTGGAATGCAGAATAGGGGAATTGGTGAGTTGAATGGCATGAATCAACTTAGAGGAATCCTACATATCAGATCTATTCACACTGTGAAGAGCAAGGAAGAGGCTGCTGCAGCTAGGCTTGTTGAAAAGAAATACCTCAAGGAATTAGATCTAAACTGGCGAGCACAAAGAGCATGCGAGCCAACTCCCAATGAGAATGAAGTGGCCGACAGCTTGTGCCCTAATGACAGAATTGAACACCTTAAATTCCATGGCTTTGGAGGTGATAGATTACCAAGTTTGTTTAATCCACATGACCTACAAAATCTAAGAAAGCTAGAGCTGTCCCATTGCCCTTACATTAGAACTTTTTCAATACCCCAGTTTACTGGTGGTGGTGGTAGACAAGGTGGTTCAACGGCTCAGCATTCAAGCAACGGTATCAATTGCAGTAATGACATTGCATCCCTTGCCTTCAGGCACCTAACTCGTATAAGCATTATCAGATGTGGGGGGCTGAAAAATCTTGACCACTTCTTGATCCCAAAGAGCCTGCCATCCGTTAAGTCTATATTGATTGAGGGTTGTGATAATCTAGAAGCAATACCTGCTGGTAGTTTTATGGGATTTGTTCACCTCCGAGAACTGAAACTATGTGGTTGTAGAAGTTTGGTGTGTCCACAGTCACAACAAATGGTCTTGCCCCCCTCACTCCGACGGTTCTGTATTCAGTCTTGCGGTCAGCTCGACCGATGGTTTCCATCCTGTCTAGAGAAGCTCACCTCTCTCACTGTGTTGTGCTTGGTTGCATGTGACAACGTCGAGTCAATCCCGCTGGACTCTATCCCCTGCAGAAACAAGCTCAAAGGTCTGCTTCTCGGTAACTGCACCGAGTTGTCATCCATTGGTGGATCGGGCATCCCTTCATCCATAGAGTATGTCAGTGTATACAACTGTCATAATCTAACACAGGTGTCACAGCCCTTTATAAAGGATGCACTGCCGACTGAACAGGTGAAGAAAATAAAAAAGTTTCTTTATCAATTCTTCGCTCCTAATACATGGTCGGATACAGAGTAGAGACAACCTGGTGAAGATATAATTCAGCGGCAAAGCTTTTGCCGTTCGTTGAAAAAAAACAACCTGGTGAAGAACAACATTGCTGATGATGCAACCTGTGTACTATGCAAGATGGGGACTGAATCAGCTTCCCATATCATCTATGGCTGCCCCTTTTCTCAGGAGTACTGATCAGCAATTGGTATTGACGTTCAAAGCTCGGACAATGTAAAAGATCTTCACCACAGGGATAGGTGGATCTTTCCTGTCCCGATCAGTGGCTGGGTGCCTGTGGGCGTCAGTTTGAATGGGTGAAAGGAAACGTAGTGAGGCCAGTGTTGTCTCAGGGCAACCTGAAGAAGACGTCCCCTGCTGTCTTCGGTCTGTAGAAAGCCATGGATCTGATGAGGTACTGCTGCCAGGTTAACCAAGCAGGAAGGGAGGAAATGCCCAAAGGTTCTCCACTGATCTGAGCATGAGGATTTAACACTGGAATGAATAAGAAGATGAACCCAAAAAAAAAAAAAAAATATTTCAATTTGTGCGTAGATATTCGTAGTTCAGTTGTTTTATCATTGTGTATATATTTGTAGTTTTGGTTTCTGGTAACAAACAATCGCTTCTACTGTATATAATTATATTTCAATGTGATTTTGACAGAATTAGAGAAATAAAACCAGGTGGAATATATATTTTGGGCTCTGATCTGATATAAAATTCCAAGAAACTCATGTGCGATAAAAAATGTCCCAGCACTGTGTCTTTTGTGGCTGGGCCAGTACACAGCCTCGTCGGGCCTAATACTAGTGAGCTCAGTGCAAGGGTGATCGAGGCCCACGACCCAACTACCATGATGTTCCTTCACTCGTCAGCCCATCAGAAACACCAATGAGGCGCCAATGGCCGTCGCAGCGGCGGCCGCTACTCCGGCGACGAAGAGAACACCTGCCCACGACGCCACGTCCTTTTTCTCTCTCTCTGCAGCTTCCCCAGCTGCTCGTGGTGGTGCTAGTGTGGGAAGGGGAAGGCAGAATGTGTACTTCCTATTGAAGCATTTGCTTTCTTTTGTTCTGCTTGAGAAATTCTCAAATGCATGTCATGAGCTTTGGTATTTTCTTTATCTGTTTTAGTGGTGGATTTTTTTTGTTTTGCGGGGTTGTTTTAGTGGTGGATTGGTAAAATGTGATGATGTCTTCCTTATCTAGCGGAATCCTTGGATCTGGCGATGGAATGAGGTGGATCATCCAAGCTCCAAAAACTGAAGCAAGTGTAGCTGCTCTGCCACCAGTGGTAGTTCCGGACTGATGGTTACACTCGGCTGGGGTTGTGATGGTTTAATCTGTTGGTGGAAAGTGCCTCCTGGTGTTTTTCTAGTCAAAATGGTTGGTGTTAACTGAATGTTGAATGTTTGGATGTTGGCTTAGTTATGCTTCGAATGTTGTAAGTTCGGATGCTTGTGCTGGTACTTTGCTCCGTGGACAAGTGAACTTAATTTGTTGCAACTTTGGGAACCGTTGTCGGCCCGTGGATAAGCAGATAGATTTCGACTGATTCAATAGTATTCTGTGAGATGAAATAAGCTGAAACAAGCTGAAATATGCCGGCATAAGACAAGCCGAACAGGGCCGTCATTTGTTTGTTTTGCATCTTCAGTCTACTAGGCCTGTTTAGATTCTATATACTGCCAGGACTTTTTAGATTCTACTCCCTCCATTCTAAATTATAAGTCGCGATTTTTTTGTCCATTCATTTTGCAAAATGGATGTACTAAAAATGTCAAAATGAGAAATGGATGGACAAAAATCAAAGTGGCTTATGATTTGGAACGAAGTGAGTATATACCTAATAGTTCGCTTTTAAATGTTAGTTGAAATATTATATATCAGGTTAGATTTTAAAAATTAATTGAGGTCTTGTTTGGATCCTCAGCTAATAAATTAGATAATATTTTACACTTCATGTAGCTAACAATTACTACTTATTAGCTTGTTTCTCACGGTTAACATAGCTGATAATGTCCTACAATATCTATCACCCATCTAACAGTTACTAGTTATTAGCTTGTTTCTCTCAACTAACACAACTAAATAATCTTCTACCTACGGACCAGCTAACAATTATTAGGTATTAGCCGGTTTCTTCCAACTAACACAGTTAAATAATCATCTTTCCTGCCATCCATCTAACAATTACTGGTTATTAGTTGGTTTCTTCCAGCAAACATACCTAAATAATCTATTACCTACCACCCATGTAACAATTACTCCATCCGTTCTGAAATACAGTGCATTCTTATTATTTTGGGACAAAATAAGGGAGAGAACAATAGACACATGTACCCCTCACTTATACCTTCCTAATATATTAAAATCTGATTCGATTTCCATAGTTAAAGGATGATCTCTCAGCCTTTTTATACAAACTAGCATCGTGCCCGTGCGTTGCTACGGGATAACTAAACTCTATACTAAAAAGACACGGATCGCACGGTAAGATAATAATACTGTAAAATTAATCATTTGATCCAAAAGGTAAAGTTCGTGAAATTAACGAAGTCACGAAAAACATGGTGTATAGGCTCACAAACTCTACTGTGTATAGACCTTCCCATGATACGGGTAAGATAATATTTTATATCGGTAGAAAGAAATCTTTGACACCATTTCTTTCATGTGCCAAATCCACGAATAAGTTTCACCCTATCTCCATACCATCATGTAAATTGGTTCGAGTACATGGGTAATACTATTTCTTGAAAAACTCTTACAAAATGTTAAAATAAAGTATGTTATACTCACCATATACATATGTGTAGCTTTAGGTATATTTCACGTAGATATATATTGTACAATAGGTATACACTTGAGTGTCTGTGGCAAAAGATTCACTGTCAGCAATATATAGGAAGAGTTAAATTATAGGTGCTATTATTAGAAGTGACGATGCCATTAATATCATTGTAATGTTTGTTTCTTGGATGAATTTTTATTTGAAGATATCATCATTCAATTGAGGAATTTGTTCGTTCATTCTGCCATGTGCTGCGAGTTAATTTCAAGAACTTGTCTACAATGATCAATTTCTTATTGCATCCTTCGCTTCCACGTAACAATCAAGATACAATTAAATTCCGGAAATGACAACAAATCAATTAGTTTTCAAAACTATATAGTTCCCACGTGTCCTCATCCATGTTTAGTAAATGGTTGCTACCAAAAAATAAAACGTCAGCCTACTATTGCTAGAAATCTATAAATCCGCATGTCAGATGTGTCTGTCCTCGGTACCCTTATTTTTAATAACTGGTTCATGTTCGTGTCGCGATGATATTGTAAAAGCATATATGTACAACATACAAATTTGTAGGAGTGATAATTTTTATAAGAGTGTCAAATGTCATGGCAGGAAGCAGAATTGAGTGGATATAATCAATATCAAGTTACAAGAAGCAGGAAATATACGGAGGTTTTGAGTTTCATTAAAGCTGCAATTCACAAACAGTGAGTACCGTGTTGCCAACAGCAAGGCCACACTTCAGATAGACACAGGTAGGTAACGAACAGACCTTCAGAATACACCGCTTCGGTAGCAATTTTTGCAAGCCATATACATGCCCTAATGAACTTCAGCATGCAAGAACTTGCTCCTACAAGTACTTCAGCATGAAAACTGTACTCTCTGTTTCTCATACATATCAAAGCACAAAGAACTACAAAGCGCAATATAATTGGATCATATCTAAATACAAAAATCACATAGAAGGGGTGGGTGCGCCACGACGATATGATGACCGATGAAGACCGAGTCGGTGGCAACGGAGACCTCATGGCCTGGCATGACGGAGCACGAGGCACTCCGGCGGAGCCTACTCTGGCGTCTGGCAGGGTCAACGAATGCGTGGCGTACTGTTCAAATGGTCGGCGGCTCAGAGCAGGGACGTCGGAGTGGCGTCCTCTCTTCTGTGTGTCAGTTGTGATCGTTGAACTGCGATGCAGGAGAGCCCCGCCGCTACGCCCATGGCAGAGGCGGGAAGAACGGGAAGGGCCCCGACTGTGTGGGCGCCAATGTCATCGCAACGACTTGCAGGGGCTGGCGGTGGTGTGGCTGTGTGGGAGGATTGGGAGGGATGCTTTTTTTTACTAAAAAATTGGAAGAGAGGAAATCATGAAACTTTTAAGAAATTGAGAGATTTCAGTGCCGTTGATAACAAATGGAAGTACCGTTTGCATAAAAAAAATGTCTATTTTTAGTCTTTTTTATTAGTTGTAGGAGGGATGAGAGATATATTTTTCTTGCCTTTTAATTACTGTGGTTTTTTTCTTTTTCTTTTCTTTACCGAGCTCGGGCGGAGGGTGTTGAAGGTGCGCGTCGGGGATGGGATCACATGCATGGGTGAGTTTTTTCTTTCCTTTTTTATTACCGGCATTTTTCTTTCCTCTTAATTGCCGTGATTTTTTCATTTTTTTTTTTTGCCAAGCCCGATATATTTTTTTTCTTTCCGATTAATTACCATGATTTTTCTTTCTTCTTTTTGTCGAGCCCGGCGGAGGCTGTTGACTCGTAGGTGGGGATGGGGATCGCATGCATGGGTTGGGGTTCCTTTTTCTTTTCATTTTTTATTACCGACATTTTCTAATTTCCTAGTTACCGTGAACTTTTCTTTCCTTTTCCTCCGAGCCCAGGCGGAGGTTGTTTTGACGGCGTGCGTGGGGATGGGATCTTTCCTTTCTTATTACCAACATTTTTTTTTTCTTTCCTCTTAATTACCAAAAAAGTGTCCCTCTTTGTTCTATCCTAATTGCAGGTTTACTGTCTTCTTCTTTTTTTTTTTGCATGCGACGATCAATTCGATTGCATGTTTCCTTTCCTTTTTTTTTTTTGGCATGCCACGATAGGGGATTGCATGTTTCCTCTTTTTTTTTGGGCATGCCACGATAGGCGGACAAAATCAATTTTGGAGAGAGTAATTGTTTCGCATAGTTTGGTGTAGGCGAGACGGAAAAAATTACCGCACCAAAAAGTGTCCATTCTTTGTGCTTTTTATTTGTGGGAGAATAGGCAAGTAAATGAATTAATTTCTATATAGAAAATAATCATGTATTTTTATTTAAGTAAACTTTATCTTCTTGTTCCCCGGATGCACTATATTTCAGAAATTTTTCAAAAGACAGAATGCACTATATTACAGAACGGAGGGAGTACTAGTTATTAGCTGGTTTCTTCTAGCTAACACAGCTAAATAATTTCTTACCTACCACTTAGATAACAGTTACTAGTAATTAGTTGATTTCTTCTGGCTAACACAACTAATAGTTAGCTTGTGGTCCAAACGGCCCCACTAACCTATATGTGCCTCTTTGGGAACGTGTCAGCTCATGCTTTCACTGGACTGCTATGGCTTGCATCGATCTTTCTACAGCTAGACTCACAACCTTCTCCTGGCCCTAGTAACCATTCAATCTAAGCATTGATCTTTCTACGGCTACAACCATTCAGTAACTAGTCCAATTTGATGCTCACCACTAGAAAAGGACTTAAATTGTCTATCCAAATTGTGTTTTTGATTTAGCAATCAGAAGATTTAAAGACAAGCTTTAAATTCCATATCGAATGGGCTTCAAAATACCTTAATTTTTTTAAAAAAAATATAGTTCAACAAGGTTTTGAAAAATGAAATTCAAAAGGGTTTTCAAGTTGTGTTCGTAAAGTGTAATATAAATTGTTTCAAATAAGCATTAAATCAATTTCAAAAAATAAAAGTGTTTATATATATTTTGGGGCTACCCAGTCTAAATCTCTGCCCAACCACCATACATATTTTTTGTTTTAGAAAAAAGTCTATTACGCCTTCATGAACTATCTTTGTAGTTTGATTTTTTTACCTTGAATACTAAAACCAGATATCCTCTCGAAACCGTGCAAATTATCTCCGTGCCCTGGATTGGATTGGTTTTCAAGGTGTTTTTTTAGTTAAAAGGATCTGGTAAATGCTTGATAAGTTTTCTAAACAATAGAAGATGTCTCCGTGCTTTTAAAATTTTGAAGATAGATTAGGATACGAAAATTACAAATAAAATATTTTGAGCTGATGAATAAATATCTCAGTTATTTTTTTAAAGTAGATTTAGCTCTAAAAAATATTCAAAAATTATAGAAATTCTCAAAACATTCTTGTCTAAACATGTTTAGTGAGGTAGATTTTGTCCTGCCTTATTCTTCAAATCCAGCTACCCAACACTCCTTCCCTCCCATATTTACTACGGCGCTACAGCTCAATTTCGACGCATAGTCTAGCCCGTCTCCACATCACTGACAGGTGGGGACTTCAACTCATCCCCAACCTCGAGACGCCCCAATGTCTCTCCACCTGCCATGTCCGAGCTTGAGCTGCCTTCCCTCGGTCGTTTCCCGTCAAATTAAGGACGCAATCAAGACCCAACTAAAGCATCACCCTCACTTCCTCTCTTCACCCCATCTTCAAGCCGGTCATCGTAGCTCCACCACCATCAATGGCGTTGTTAATCGCCATTACCGCCACCATGAGCTCTACCACCGTGTTTTCTCCTCGCCTTATACACCTATATAACCACTAACCAGACCCAATCTCCTCCCTCTTTTCCCACAATCCCAACTTGCTTCAGCACCAATAATACCGTCGCAAGCTTCATTTGAACCTTCGTCCCTTGCCTTCCATCTCCCCAATATGTCCATCTCCTCCGCTCCATCTGGGCTCTACGTGTTTTCAGTGGCATGGCATGCTCGCCGAGGTACCCATGGATCTTATTGGAGACTGGAACAGGCGTCCCTCGACCTCACCGTCCACCACTGCCTTCCACTCCCATCCCATCCACCCTCGCTGACAACTACTATCGTCAAGCCACCACCGTCAACAAGATCACCACCATTCGACTCAGAAGACCTCCTCGTGCTACTCCACTATTCTCTAGGGTGTTTCTGGCCACCGCAACGTGCCAATATCATTATTATGTCAAACATCCCGATGGGGCTCTATCGTAGCACGTCTGCTCATGTAGCGCCATCGACCGAGGACTAGCGGTGCATGATGGTCATTCTATCGGCACATGACGTCTTGGTTCATAGGATGAGCTTGTCAACCCCATCATTGGTTAAGCCAATCGCCACATGCCATACAAGTCAGCCGTCTTTTACAATCTAGCCCCTACACAAGTAGCAAATAGAGAGTTCTTTTTAGCAATACCGACAGAGAGGGCTAAAGCTATTTTAGAACTAGACGAATCCCCAGCGCGTTGCCACGGGAATTTGTAGAGTAATTTTGGAATGGTTTGGAACGGAACAAGCATGCAAATCTATATCATTGTTAGAACATTTAGATTTGTGATGTTGAGATAATAATGTTTCTAAAATTTATGTGAAGAAGCGTATCAAAAGATGTTTAGCTATTACGCACACTCAAGCTATGTGACACTACATGTCTATCTACAATGGTTGTTGGCTTCTCTCGGTTCACCTACTTCTTCTAAATTGTTAATAACTAATAACAACAATAAACAATAGTATATATGTAGAGGCGTGAAATATATAAAAGACGATGCTAGGTACCCATGTTTTCTTCTAAATATATGAAACAACATAAATCCTAAAAAGAGCTACCATATATTGAAGGTTGAAAGCATCAATGGCTCGAAGAGGTGGTGCATATATGTGTTCAAAACAAATTTGGGCTTTATAGTGAAATGAGCAGTCATGACAACAACATTTCTGATCACGCTTGCTACCAACTAAAAGAATATGTTCAAATGAAATAATGAGAAAACAATCATGAAAGTCTGAAATTTATTAGTGCATATACAAACTTGCACAGACACTAAAAGCAAGCAAATATCAAATGGAGAATGTTGGTCATGTATGACCAACTAAAAGAAATCGATATTGCATCTTCTTCATTGACTAATATTAACAAAAAAAGATATCCAGATAGACTTCAACTTCGACATCGACCTCACTATCTACTTTGATTATGATTTGATTTTGCCTTAGTCTCCAGTTATGAAAGTTTGATGGACTCATCATTGACAACTACTTTAAATTGATGTCAGTTGGCTACATTCTTCTTTAGGAGCTTACCATCTACTTCAGCTTATCTACATTGCATTCAACATACAAAGCTCATGGGGATTCACTACCAAAAATACCTTAAATAACAACTTTTCCACCATCGTTCCAATTACAATGGGCTCGATATTGAGTTCAACCATGGCCAAACCAACTAAAATTTCATCAAATCCTAGCCTTCATTGACTATATCGGTTTCAAGGGGCTAGTCTCACTGACCACAACTTTGAATACCTTAGCCACATGCAAAGCTCCACTCATGAAAACCTCAAGAGGGGGTTGAGGAGGCTACATTGGTAACAAATCCATCTAGATGAGACAAATATTGCTAACTGCTCATAATGAGAGACTTGAATAGATTATGGTAACTTCTACTTTTAAAAAACTACTTTGACTATGAAGAACCACACTTTGCTCTAGGAGAGAGGAAGCAATGTTGAGCAACCAACTGGTATCCAAAGTAAAGCTTCGAATAACCAAGCTAAGGCATGGAAGTGAAACCCAAGGAAGAAGCTAATAAGCCTGCAAAATGATTGAGGCTCCATAATGAAGCTAAGCTAATAGAGAAGCATTTCAACCTTCTCCAATCTCTACCAAGAAACCTTTGTTGATAGATGGTATCCAATTTTTAACTACCATGAAAACTATGTTACCTAGTAGAACAGAGGACGAAGCTTAGGCCTAGTATATGTTGTATATGTATAGTTATAACCTAAGTTATGCTTGCTCTTTTCTTCATTCCTTTTTCCACTGGGTTTTGGGATTAAGTTTTTAGATTGGCATATAAACTACCATGGTTGTAGATGTGTTCTTAACCATCATAGTTCTGAGTTTTACTTGTTTTTTTATGTTGTAGGTACTAGGTCATTTCATGCCAGCCAAATCCTATAACAATTGAGGGGCTGCTCATGGGGATTAGGGAAAAGGCCCGGCCCATGTACAATCCAAGGACATCCTTGTAATTTGTATCCCCATCTAGGATTAGGAAATAAATAACCCCCTTCTATATAAAGGACTTTCCTCTTTGCTTCCCCCTCTCTCTTATTAGGTTAGACACCAAAAATACAACCGCCATCACCACTACAGACCACTCGACAGCAGCCGCCGCCGCCACCACCTCCATTGCTTCAACTGGTGCTACCACCCATCGTTCCTCGTTCTGCCCGCTGCTTTTAGCATTACTGGTATGTGAACCTTTTGGTCTCTCTCAAAATCTAGCATATGTAATCCCATAAGCACTAACCCTAGATCCCCATCTTTAATCTCCATATTTAGTTATTTCAATTGTTGGTGAGCAAATATGAAATTAAATCATTTTGCTAATAAGAATTTGAATATTTTCCCTCCAAAAGCCCCTTTCTCTCCTCGTGCGAACCCGCATGCAAAACCTTTACTATTGCATAGTGCGGCTAGCTTTCCCAACCCATGAAGGTTCCACCATTAGGATTAGTAATGCACTTTTAGATATTCCTTTTGGTGTTTTAGCTAAGCTTTGAGACTTGATTTGAAGTATGAGATAACCTTCCAATTTATTTCTAATTTTGATAATACTCTATTCAATGACGATGCACTTCCTCAGATCCCTAGACTTTGCAGTATGGCACCTTCAAAAGCACGACGAAAGAGGTCACTTCGTGAGATCACTACCACCGTTTTCACAAGGCCCATTGCAAACTCGCAACCTGCCAGCTCATCATTGACGAAGGTGGAGGAGCAAGAGGAGGAGAAGCAGTTCCTAATGGAACTGAAGATCCCGCCATTATCGCCGATCATGGTGAATCTAGTCCCGCAAAAAAGGGTTAGGGTGTGAAGCGGTGGAAGGGTTGCTTCTGCCCAGCCGAAACCGGGTGTACAAGCCCAATGGCAAGTATATTGTGGGAAATCAACCGATCTATGCCATCGGGTTCAACTTCATGGACACGGACTACTATGACATCTTTGCCACCACCGGCGGCAACACTGTAAGAAGCACTTCTCCCTTCCTCTCGTTTGGTGTCCTTTTATCTTCTTGAGGTTCAAGGAGCTGTTTATGATGAATCATGAATGGCAAATGGAAGGTATGCCTTTGGTGGTGTTTGGGTGTTGGCTTGGAATCAGAAATAAAGGGTTTCGAGTATGTGTTATGATGCGTGGGTTTTTGATAGGGAAAGTTAATATCTTTTCCCATTTCCTTGTTTGGCAACACGAGTAATGATTTGGGTAATAATAAAAGGAAAATTACTAAAAAATTATTTCTCATACAAAACATGTGCTTTGCATAGGAATATTTTAGCCATTTTACACACCCTATTTATGTCCCACTCAAATAACCATTCCCGTGGTGGGATAGAATAGGACTATTCTACTAGTTCATATTTGAGATAAACCTATATATTATTTGAATTTCTTCCCCTTCTAATATAATACATTTGTCACTCCACACTTTGAATGTTTTTTTTTTGGAAACTTCAGGTTCATTACCTTTAATATATTGTGATCTGTTTTACTGAAACATGAATTTCTTGTGTGTTTTGATTCATTTGTTGAAAATCGTTTATAAGATATGTTCTATAAATTCTATTATGATGAAACAATATACTGCTGTTTTCACCTACTCATCTTGAGGAGTCGCTTACCTTGCTTCTTTATCACAGGTGACAATTTACCAGTGCCTTGAGAATGGTAGTTTTGGTCTTCTACAAGCTTATGTTGATGAGGATGTGAGAAAGACAATACCTCGTGCCTGTGGTTGTTAATGTTAATTTGACAATATACTTTATCTAATGTTCATGATGCCTATTTATCTTAGAAGGATGAGTCATTCTACACTCTAAGCTGGACCAAAGATGAAGTTGATGGCTCACCACTGTTGGTGGCCGCAGGAAGCAATGGGATCATTCGGGTCATGAATTGTGCTACCAAAAAGTTAGCTAAGGTCTGCTACCCTTGACTTAGTCTATGCTTGTATGGAAAAGTTGAACGAAGGTTCATCTTGATATATCCTAAACTTTAGTCGTTGTCCCATCAAATGTTTGGACACATGCATGGAGTATTAAATATAGACTAATTGTGAAACTAAATGCACAAATTGGGACTATTTTGTGAGATGTTTTAAAGCCTAGCTAATTAGTCCATGATTTGACAATGTGGTGCTACAGTAAACATGTGCTAATAATCAATTAATTTGGCTTAATAAATTCATCTTGCGGATTACTGACGGAATCTTTAATTTGTTTTCTTATTGTATCAGAACACCCCATGTGACATCCGATGTGACACCTCCTAAACTTTAGTCCCTCAATCCAAACACCTTGAAAAGACAATTTATCTATGCTCTATTTTTTGACCGAATTTATCTATGCTCTATGTTCTAGAACATTAGATGAATTTGCTTGATGAAGAAACTATCTTGCTCACACAATACTCTAACAGTTGAATACCCCAGTATGTCAGTGAAAGGTCTACATGGCTAGAGGGGGGTGAATAGCCTAATAAAAATTCCTTCAAAAGCCACTAAGACAATTTGATCAATATGAAAGATAGCGATATGCGGTTTTGCTTAGCCTACAAGGGGTGAATGCAAGCCACATATCCAATTCACAATTCTACTAATTCACACAACCACCAACAAGAAATTTGCACTAGCTACACAACCAGAGCTACACAAGCAAAACAAGCTATCAAAGCAAAGCTAGCAAGATACAACAAGAAAGTAAATAAAGTAATGCTAGGAAGGGAATGAGTTTGTTACACCGACGTTGGCGAGATGTGACAACCAATCAAGATGATCAATGCCGATGAATACCAATCACCGGGTGAATATCAATATCAATCACAATATGAGACAATTTAATTTTTCACCCGAGGTTCACGTGCTTGCCGGCACGCTAGTCCCCGTTGTGTCCCTCTACACCACGTGGTTCGGTGGCTAATCAGTATTACACACCGAGCCTCAACAAGGGCGCCACAAGAACCTACCAAATGGTGAGAAGTTACAATGACACAAGCAATCCACTAGTGCTACCTTAGGCGCTCCGCCGGGGAAGGTGCAAACCCCTCACAAGATCACCGGAGCCGGCCACGAACAATCACCAACACGTGCCGGACCTCCACTGCTGCTCCAAGCCGTCTAGGTGGCGACAACCACCAAGAGTAACAAGAAAACTTGCAGCAAAAGAATCCCACAAGTGCCTCTAGATGCAAAGCAATGATCAATGCACTTGAATCACTCAATCTCACTCGAATGTTGCAATCGAAAGCAAAGAGATGAGTTGGGATGAGTGTGAGGATGTTGGCTCAGCTCAAGAGAGTCACAAGAATGTTAGAATGGCCAAGAGAGAGCTCCCCAAGCCGGCCAACCTCTTATTTATAGGCCCAACTTCAAAATCCAACCGTTACAATCTCGGGCAGCAGAGATACAAGCGTAGGACGCGTCCGACCGAATCGGGGGCCCAAACTACACGCACCGGACGCGCCGGTTTGCCATCACCGGACGTGTCCGGCGCCCTTTGGCAGATGACCGTTGCGTTCGAAATCAGTGCCACATCAGCGTCCGGCGCTGCGTCCGCCGTTCTCCATGCTGTGCGTTCGGCGCTCTGTCCGTCAGTCGTCCCATGCTTGGGTACTCACTGAGTAGCGTCCAGCAACCGCTAGACATGCCAGCTCCGCGTCCGGCCAGTGCACGGCGCAGCTTCACGTTGATTTCTCGGCTGACGTCACGACCACGCGCCGGACACGCCCCGTGCCGACGTCGGGCGTCCGGCGAGGCGTCCGGCGTGCTAGGCTCGCTCATCCCTCCAACACGCGTCGAATGCGTCCGGTCCTCCTGGCCGTGCGTCCGGCGCCGCGTCCGACGTGGATTCCAGCTGCAGCGCACTCTGAGTTGCGTCCGGCGCTCCACCGCGCGTCCAGCGCTCAGCAACTGGCGCGTCCGGCCAGTTCAACAGAGTGCTGACTTCGTCGTTTTATCGTCGTCGTCGTGCCATCGTCGATCCAAGTCAAACCACTTGCCTTAGTGTGCCAACTCCAGCATGTAGATCACTCTCAACCACATGAGTTTGTATTTCACAATCATTATCAAAGGAGTTAACCACAATTCTTGAAACCCTAAAGCATGTATGAGCTATTCCAAGATAGTGGAACATTCAAGCATATGTTTTAGCACATAGGGCGGAGAAGATGCTCTCTATCCAAATGCATATGCTCAAAGAATGACATCTAGAGGCACATTTTGGGATTCAATTGCGACGAGCAATCCCCTCTTCATAGTACAGCTATGTATCCTAAGTCATCCACACCCTCTATGGTGTCTTGGATGTTAACCGGAAAGCCCTACCATACCTTTGCCTTGAGTGTCAAGTATCGGCTTTGCATTGCATCTTCTTCCATCATGATCATGATGAGCCCTTGATCATATCATTCACTTTTGATCCTTGCTCCACCATGTCTCCTAAGCCAATCACCATATAGCTACAACCATGCTAGACCAAGGTGATTAGCTCTAGGCATTGTCACCAATTACCAACACCAAACATGGGACTTTCAGTCAATTACGTGATGGAAAATACATGGTGAATCAGGACATGTACTGGATATTTAATTTCTACTTATGACATTCTCCGGAGTTTAGTTGGCCATGGTGGTTCAATACACGAGATAAAGACTTATGTGCCGAAGCTTTCGCTCATCATTTCGGCTAGCAAGGTTAGCAGATAACTAGATGGGTGTAGAATTTTTATTTTTCTTTTGACACTGATATGATAATATTCGATGAGGTTGTTGTCCCGATCTTCACGACGTAGGATCGATCTTGATAACTAGCCGAAGAACGGCCGATAACTTGCTGCAAGCGCGATAACTAGTGCAACCCGACGACACGCACAAGGAGCCAACCACCGTCTCTATACGGCAGCCTGAACCAAGGATTCGCCCAACCACACTCTCAAAGAACCAACCTACGCAACCTGAACTCGAGGATCAGGAGCACGGATTGGGTGCCGATGACGCGGCCGCTTCTGTAATCTCCGCGAAGGAAAACACAAGAGCAAAGGGGTAGAGAATCTCTCTCTGGGAGTTTGTTAGCACACAGCTGAACAAAGTTTCTGTAATTCGATTATCAAAATTCTGAGTTTGCAATGGTCTTAGGGGTTATTTATACTAGCAACAGCCCTGCTAGATAGGTGTGAATTCGAGATGGAAATGAAAAGACTAAGAATGTGAAAGGGCCTCCACGAAATGGCTTCTGAAGTGGGTTCGCGAGGCTGTTGGTCTTCTGGAGTGGCCTTCAGTGATTTGGCAATAACTCCATCTTGGGAAGTCCAAATGATGCACCGTCAGTTGCGTTGGAAAGTTAACTTCACTATGTTTCCAACCATGTATCACATGCACCACGAAACATTGTAGATTGGTACAGTTTTGAACATGAAGTTGTACCAACGTGCTGACTCAGCAGACTCCTGGCCTTCAGAGCAGTCTTCACAAACGGACTTGGTTCTCATTGGTGTGAAGTCCAAAGTACTTGGTCTTGGCGGCATTGGAAAGCTGACTTGATAAGCTTTCCAAAGAGTCCTCATTTACTTCCATAGCTTCTGTGAATTGAGAGTTATGAGCAGTTCTTTGAACTGGTCCGTTTTGCACTGCAGCTGATCCGTTTTGCTTCACCGGTCCGTTCTGTACTTCGTGATAGAATCCACCGATCCACTTTCATCCTCTTCATGTTGTATGTTCCTAAGCACAACTAAAGTAGAACACTTAGGTAGTATAACATTCTCGAAGTACTGAAATTAAAATCAGTTAGGAATGAATTCACCTGAACTTGTAGTTTCTTGGCAAGACTTCTTGTAAGTGGACCTTGAATTGTATCTTTTATGTTTGATGATGGTTGCTTGGTACTTGAAGTAGCATGCACAGTTGGGATGTCCTCATCATCCTCCCCCTCTTGAAAAGGAGTCAACCTCGACGACTCTGAATCTTCTAGTCCAAAGAATGGTGTTAAGTCAGCAACATTGAAGGTTGGACTAACACCATAATCTTCAGGTAGCTCGATCTTGTAAGCATTGTCATTGATCTTGGACAGCACTCGAATGGTCCATCTCCTCGAGGCATCAACTTGGATTTGCGCTTCTGTGGAAAGCGGTCTTTGCGAAGATGTACCCAAACCAAATCTCCAGGCTCAAATGTCACCTTCTTGCGATGCTTGTTTGCCCATGCAGCATAGTACTTGGACCTCTTCTCAATTGCTTCTTTGGTCTTCTCATGAATCTTCTTAACATAAGTTGCATGCTTGGACGCTTCCATGTCACTCCTTTCCTGCAATGGCAGAGGCAACAAATCGATGGGAGCAAGTGGTTTGAAACCATATACAACTTCAAATGGACACATATTAGTTGTAGAGTGTACTGCCCTGTTGTAAGCGAATTCTACATGTGGCAAGCACTCTTCCCATTCCTTCAGGTTCTTCTTTATCAAGGCTCGCAGCAGCATAGAGAGTGTTCTATTCACAACTTCAGTTTGCCCATCCGTTTGAGGGTGGCAAGTGGTGCAAAACAGCAGCCTTGTTCCAAGCTTTGCCCATAAGGTCTTCCAAAAATAACTCAAAAACTTGGTGTCACGGTCTGAAACAATCGTCTTGGGCATGCCATGCAACCTTACAATTTCACTGAAAAGTAGAGAAGCTATGTGGGAAGCATCATCGCTTTTATGACAAGGTATAAAATGTGCCATTTTAGAGAATCGATCAACAACAACAAAAATTGAATCCCTCCCCCTCTTTGTCCTAGGTAATCCCAAAACAAAATCCATGCTAATATCTTCCCAAGGAGCACTAGGAATAGGTAAGGGAGTATATAATCCATGAGGGTTCAGTTTTGACTTAGCTTTGTGACAGGTGACACATCTTTGCACTAGTCGTTGAACATCTCTCATCTTAGGCCAATAGAAGTGATCAGCTAGCATCTCATAAGTCTTTCTCCATCCAAAGTGACCCATCAGTCCACCTGCATGCGTTTCCTGTAACAACAAGAGTCTAACAGAGCAATGTGGAACACACAATTTGTTAGCTCTAAACAAAAATCCATCATGTATATGATATTTTTCCCATCCTTTTCCAGCTGTACATTTTGCATATGGTTCTGAAAAATCATGATCAGCAGGGTATAATTCTTTTATGCTTTCAATTCCAGGCACTTTTACTTCAAGTTGATTTAGCAAAACATTTTTACGAGATAAAGCATCAGCAACAATGTTTTCCTTACCTTTCTTGTATTTTACAACATATGGAAAAGTTTCAATGAATTCAACCCATTTGGCATGTCTACGGTTCAGTTTTGCTTGGCCTTTTAAATACTTCAAAGCCTCATGATCTGAATGAATAACAAATTCTTTTGGCCACAAATAATGTTGCCAAGTTTCAAGTGCTCTTACCAAAGCATACAACTCTTTGTCATACACTGAGTAGTTCAGTTGTGCTCCTCCCAACTTCTCACTGAAATATGCAACGGGCTGTCCATTTTGCATGAGAACGCCTCCAATACCAATCCCACTTGCATCACATTCAACCTCGAAGGTTTTAGTGAAATCCGGCAACACAAGCAAGGGGGCTTCGGACAATCTTTTCTTCAATTCTTGGAAAGCTTTCTCTTGCGGTTCTCCCCATTGGAAGGCAACACCTTTCTTTGTCAACTCGTTCAATGGTGCAGCTATGGTGCTGAAATCTCGACAAATCTCCTGTAAAAACCAGCAAGTCCATGAAAACTTCTCACCTGGCTTACATTTTCAGGAGTTGGCCAATCCTTTATTGCTTTCACCTTTGATTCATCAACCTGAATTCCTGAACCTGAAACAACAAAACCAAGAAACACAACCTGATCTGTCCAAAATGTGCACTTCTCAAGGTTAGCATATAATTGTTCTTTCCGAGTACATCCAAAACTTGCTGAATATGAGCAACATGTTCCTCCAATGTCTTGCTGTAAATTAGGATATCATCAAAGTACACAACAACAAATTTTCCAATGAATGCTCTTAAGACATGGTTCATTAATCTCATGAATGTACTAGGTGCATTAGTCAAACCAAAAGGCATAACTAACCATTCATACAACCCAAACTTTGTTTTAAAAGCAGTTTTCCATTCGTCTCCAATTTTCATTCTAATTTGATGGTAACCACTTCTCAAATCAATTTTAGAAAATATCATGGACCCACTCAATTCATCTAGCATATCATCTAGCCTAGGAATAGGATGACGATAGCGAATAGTGATGTTATTTATGGCTCTACAATCTACACACATCCTCCATGAACCATCTTTCTTTGGCACCAAAATCACAGGGACAGCACAAGGACTTAAACTTTCTCGAACATAACCTTTGTCTAAAAGTGCATGTACTTGCCTTTGAATTTCCTTAGTTTCTTCAGGGTTGGTGCGGTATGCCGGACGGTTTGGAAGTGTAGCTCCAGGGATGAGATCAATTTGATGTTCTATGCCACGCAAAGGAGGAAGTCCAGCAGGGGTTTCCTCCGGAAAAACATCTTCATATTCCTGCAAAACACGTGCAACAACACTAGGGACAGAGGTTAAGTCATTAGCTGAAAGCAATGTGTCCTTGCACACAAGGATGATCAACATTTGATCTGGGTTTTTCCTCACTTCTCTCATTTCAGATTTGGTGGCTATCATCACTAAGTTCTCTCCCTCTCTTTTCTTGTTTTCTCTCATATTTGGCTTGTGGCTCTCACTCACCGATTTGTGGAGGGCACTCAAATTATTTTTCTCTCCTTCTTTTGCACTCTCATTCCTCACTTCAGAGCTCTTTTGCAAGTGCTCAGCTAGAATTTGCTGCGGTGTCATAGGTTTGAGAATCAACTCCTTGCCCTTCCACTTGATAGTGTATTGATTGGCTCTACCACAATGTAGAGATGACCGATCATATTGCCATGGTCTTCCCAACAGCATGTGACACACAGTCATAGGCGCCACATCACACTCCACGGTGTCTATATATTCACCAATCTTGAAAGGAACTTTCACTCTTTGTGCAATCTTAATGGAACCTGAATTATTAAGCCATTGCACATGATAGGGATGAGGATGTTTCAGCAGCTTCAAACCAAGCTTTTCAACCATTTCTTTGCTAGCAAGATTGTGGCAACTTCCACCATCAATGATCACCTTGACAACTTTATCTTGCACTTTAGCTCTAGTTTGAAAAAGATTGTGCCGCTGTCCATTTTCAGCATCACTCATTTGTACACTCAAAATTTGAGTTACAACAAGAGCAGCACCAGATTCAAATTCACGAGATATCCTTCTCAAGATTATTCTCCTCTTCACTATCTTCTTGTTCTTCCTCACTAGTAGATTCATACTCTCCTTGATCATTCACAATGATGGTCTGATTGTTTGGACACTCTCTTGCAACATGACCACGACCACCACATTTGAAGCACTGAATTCCACTACTCTTGGTGGAAGAACCCACTGAAGTAGATGATGTATTTGCTGCATTTTTCCTCTCATTTGGAGCAGCCGACTCTTTGCCACTAGAGGCTCCAAAATTGCTAGATCGTGCACCACCACTAGAGCTAGAAAATGCACCTCTATTTCCACTACCTCTTGATGTGAATTTGCTTCCACTTGCTGCACTCTTTGTGCTGAATGACACTCCTTTGTTGGACTTCATGTCTTGCTGCAATTGACGTTCAGCTTTGCTAGCTTGATGCACCAATTCAATAAGATTGCGGTACTGCTGAAATTCAACAATGCGCTGAATGTTGCGGTGCAATCCGGACATGAAGCGTGCAATTGATTGCTCTTCATCTTCATAAACATTGGCTCTAATCATCGCCTTCTCCATCTCTTTATAATATTCATCAACACTGAGGCTTCCTTGCTTCGCATTCTGCAGCTTGTCAAAAAGATCACGGCGATAATGTTTAGGGACAAATCTTGCCCTCATTTCTCTCTTCATTTCAGCCCATGAACGCACATCGCCTTGGCCGCTTCTTCTCTTTCATTCAGCATTTGCTCCCACCGGATTAGAGCATAGCCATCAAACTCAAGAGCAGCCATGGCAACCTTCTTTCGCTCGTAATAATTATGCAAGTGAAAGATTTTATCCACCTTCAACTCCCATGTAAGATAGACTTCAGGATCAGATCCTCCTTCAAACTTGGGCATGGTGAATTTTAATTTGCCAAACCTCTCTTCATTGGGCTGATTTCGCCCACGATTTCCTCGGCGACGACGATCATCACGATGAGGCTGTTCAACCTCTTCTTCTTCATCCTCTTCGTCAGTCCCACTTTCTTCTAGTCCATGTTCTCTTCCACGATCAGCACCTCTACCACCATTTCCATGACCTGGATGTGGAGGTCTTCTTGCATTTGCAACAACACGATCTCTCCGTCTTCTTCGTTGTTCTCTTGCAAGGCGAGCAGCAGCTTCTCCTTCGGATTCTTCATCTTCTTCTCCATGGTGACTTGCATTTGCATCTTCAGGAGGAGGCTCTGGCAATCGATTCATAAGTGCTTGAACATTGGCTGTTAGTGCCTCCATGCTTTGCTTCATCTCATTGAATTGTGCCATGGTGACACAATCCTCAATCTCAACATTAGAACCCATCTTCCTGTCAAGTTAGTGATGGCTTGCAACAAATATTTGTGGAATATGTGGAATAGGTAAAAATATATGTGGAATCACACAACCTCACCTCTCTACCGAAGCTCAAGTGAATTCCCTGCAGATTACAGAGGACCAATGAGAGGTGGTAACTTGAGAATGATGGTTGGGAGAATGCAAGATCAGCGTTCCTATGACGGTGGGTTATTTGTGGAGCTTGGTGGGGATATATTGCACAAGGAATGCAATCTGAATTCTCGATATTGTAAAGTTAAATCACAGTCCAAAATGTCTAGTGCTGACCACAAGATATGAGTGATGTAAATGGATCAAACACACATGCAAAGATAATTCAGTTTTGATGCAAACAAGGAGTATGCTTAGGATGCAAGTGTTGCAATCAGACCTAAGCAAAATTTTGCACCAAAAGATAGATAACAAACTGATTGTGCAACTTGATATAAAATTCACAACATGTGCACATAAACAAACTGATCTTTCAACTTCTCTTTCTCAAACTTTCCTCAACTCTTTTTCTTCTCTCTTTTTTTTGTAACTTTTCTTTCTTCTCTTTTTTTTTTTTATAAACTTTTTTTTATATATAACTAAGAACAAGAACAGATATGAAACTTATACACTTTTCTTTTTGTAGAAACAAGACACAACCGTCGGCGTTCTAACTTGACAGGATCAAAGTTTACGCGAAGGATGATACCGGTTTCTGATTTTTTTTATATATGGATTTGCAGAGGTATGAAAGAAGCTCAAAGGACACGCAAAAGGAGAATATGATCAGCAACTAAAACAAGACTCTAATGGACTGAAAATTAACTAAACTCACAAGAATAACAGATTGAAACAAAGGGCTATAGCAGAATATTTTTGTGGCTTTTTTAGTGGATAGGACGAACACAAATATATATGTAGCTAAGGGTAAAAATCCTACCGTGGCAACCGAAGAGCTGATACCAGATGATGAGGTTGTTGTCCCGATCTTCACGACGTAGGATCGATCTTGATAACTAGCCGAAGAACGGCCGATAACTTGCTGCAAGCAGCGATAACTAGTGCAACCTGACGACACGCACAAGAAGCCAACCACCGTCTCTATACGGCAGCCTGAACCAAGGATTCGCCCAACCACACTCTCAAAGAACCAACCTACGCAACCCGAACTCGAGGATCGGGAGCACGGATTGGGTGCCGATGACGCGGCCGCTTCGTAATCTCCGCGAAGGAAAACACAAGAGCAAAGGGGGTAGAGAATCTCTCTCGGGAGTTTGTTAGCACACAGCTGAACAAAGTTTCGTAATTCGATTATCAAAATTCTGAGTTTGCAATGGTCTTAGGGGTTATTTATACTAGCAACAGCCCTGCTAGATAGGTGTGAATTCGAGATGGAAATGAAAAGACTAAGAATGTGAAAGGGCCTCCACGAAATGGCTTCGAAGTGGGTTCGCGAGGCTGTTGGTCTTCTGGAGTGGCCTTCAGTGATTTGGCAATAACTCCATCTTGGGAAGTCCAAATGATGCACCGTCAGTTGCGTTGGAAAGTTAACTTCACTATGTTTCCAACCATGTATCACATGCACCACGAAACATTG
Organism: Themeda triandra; assembly: GCA_018135685.1. Classification (NCBI taxonomy): domain Eukaryota; kingdom Viridiplantae; phylum Streptophyta; class Magnoliopsida; order Poales; family Poaceae; genus Themeda; species Themeda triandra. The sequence continues at coordinate 36,005 of JAENPR010002286.1, read as the reverse complement.
TAGATTGGTACAGTTTTGAACATGAAGTTGTACCAACGTGCTGACTCAGCAGACTCCTGGCCTTCAGAGCAGTCTTCACAAACGGACTTGGTTCTCATTGGTGTGAAGTCCAAAGTACTTGGTCTTGGCGGCATTGGAAAGCTGACTTGATAAGCTTTCCAAAGAGTCCTCATTTACTTCCATAGCTTCTGTGAATTGAGAGTTATGAGCAGTTCTTTGAACTGGTCCGTTTTGCACTGCAGCTGATCCGTTTTGCTTCACTGGTCCGTTCTGTACTTCGTGATAGAATCCACCGATCCACTTTCATCCTCTTCATGTTGTATGTTCCTAAGCACAACTAAAGTAGAACACTTAGGTAGTATAACATTCTCAGAAGTACTGAAATTAAAATCAGTTAGGAATGAATTCACCTGAACTTGTAGTTTCTTGGCAAGACTTCTTGTAAGTGGACCTTGAATTGTATCTTTTATGTTTGATGATGGTTGCTTGGTACTTGAAGTAGCATGCACAGTTGGGATGTCCTCATCATATTCTATAGGATGAATCTATTAGGCTATGGAATGTCCATACAGGGATCTGCATCTTGATCTTTGCAGGAGTTGGAGGCCATTACTATGACGTGTTAAGTGTTGTAAGTATCGATTGCATCTTGTCTGGACATTGTTTTAAATATTACTAGCCCTGAAGATAACACTCATTGAGATTCTGATGTTACCATTTGTTATTGAGCAGGCCAAATTTCAATTTATAACATCAGGGATAAATATATGATCCCATAATTACTGCTAATGTCCTTCTACTTCCATTACATTAGGGTTTAGTCATAAAGGTACTCATCAGAACACATTTTTTTGTCTGAAGGACTTCCACCCTACTGAGACAGGGCTTTTTGCAAGTTGTGGCATGGACAGTACTGTGAAAATTTGGTCAACGAAAGGTTTGGAAATAAACGACGTCAAAGTAGCTTCATATTTACATTTAGTGTTGTATGTTGCATATCACTGACACACTTTTCCCAATATATTGTCATAGAATTTTGGGTATATGTTGAAAAATCATATTCATGGACTGACCATCCATCAAAGTTTCCAATAAGACATATCCATTTTCCAGTATGCTAAGCATCTATAATCACCTGAGATCCTTTCTTCTCGCAAACTATTGTTGGTGCTTAGTTCTCATGCCATTCAAACCTACATGTTTCTTTCCTTTCAGGTCTTGAGTGCTGAAGTACACTCTGGCTTTGTTGATTGTACAAGATGGCTTGGTGAATTCATCCTGTCAAAGGTACCTCATTTGTTAAATGCACACATATATTGTAATAGTAATAGCGTTGTACTTTTGCTGGGTTGGTACATCAGACTTATATTGACTTTTAGTGATCAGTAGATTAGTTTGCAACTTAATTCCTTACTCAGTGCTAGTATTGGTTCCTGCATAGAGAATAAGGATCTGATATGTGATAACATGGATTTGCAGAGTGTCGAGAATGAAATTTTGCTTTGGGAACCAAAACGAGATAAGAATAGGCCCGGGGAGGTGACATGCTTTAACTCCTCCCAAATTGTGTACTTATTTTAGTATCATATTTATCTATAGTTTGAAACTTGTCTGGTGATGTTTAAACACTAACTCACATACTGAATTTATACCTATGAATCAATATAATTTCCTCTTTCTTCATATAGGGAAGCGTTGATATTCTTCAGAAGTACCCTGTCCCACACTGTACATTATGGTTTATGAAATTTTCATGTGATTTTCACTTCAACCAGTTGGCAGTAGGTAATATCTTCTTTTAAGGACTGTGTTCCGACATTAAAGCTTTATGTAAGATTAGTTTTACTTTGTAAATTTCACAACCACAAGTGGTCAAAAATCTTTTTTGTTAGCACAATGTTCATACTTGTAGAAACTATATTTTTCCTAGATTTTTTTTTTGCATACCAATACTTATTTGCGGAAAACATGGTTTTAGTAGCCCGCTATTGCTTTTTCATATGGTCTACAGCTACGACATCTCTAATTGTTCCACTATTGATCTTAGGACACTATAGCCCCAACAAACACGGCTCTTTGGCTTATCTGTAAAATATTTTATTATCACCAATCCTGACTAAGGCAAATATTCATTCCTTGACTATAAGATATGCTTTTGTGCCATGTTTTTTACTTAATGAATCATTAAATAAACTGTTGAATAATCTGTTGATGATTGTTGAATTTTCAATGCAATGTTGTTGCAGCTGTAGTATGTCGAGTAATTAATAAATGTTAAGTAATGGACTTAGAAACATACTGTTTAGAGCCCTATATATATCAGTATTTTTTGTTTGTGGACATTTCTTAATTATATGTTTTTGTGCATAATTCATTAGTCACTTTTATGCTTACTATAGGACCACCAAATGAAATAGCTTCCACTATAATCTTGTAGTTCCTAGAGAAAGTTGCCGCTAAATATCTTATCCCGCTATTTAAAACATTAGTGCAAAATAAATTCAGTACATGTTTGGTTAAATTTTAAGGAGCAATTCTTTTAAAGTGTAAGATTCTGAATAATCATCGGCTGCTTCAAACAGGCAACAACAAAGGGGAGATCTATGTTTGGGAAGTACAGTCCTGCCCGGCTGTCTTAACTGATCGGTAATTTTCACTACAACAGTTTCAGTTGTTCTTCTCCCCTCCTCTTGCATCGGCTCTGCATAACTCCTATGCTTCTGGATGCAAACACTTCGTCATTTTCAGGCTGTCTAATCCGGAAAGCAAATCGCCAATAAGGCAGACTGCAGTGTCCTTCATTGGAAGGTACCTCACTCTGCTCATGCATTGCACGTAATGTGCTTGCTTATTTCCCTTTTTTTTTTTCTGTTTTTGCAAAGGATGGATACCAATGTTGTAACACCCTACTCGAACCAATTAAATATCATGAAGAAAATAGAAAATTTGGGCAGCAAGTTATTTGGAAAAATGCAGCTAGAACAAAGATTACATGTCTCAAGATTAGCAAAAGGAAACATCAACCAATAAAGAAAAACTAATTAAACATCAACTCTAGGTGTCACACCACATTATTACAACATCTCAGCAACACAACCAGGTTAACTTGGACCATGACTTTAATTTATACAAAGGGTCCTCGTGAGAACTGAATTTCTAAAACATGAACGTTATTTGGTGGTGATGAAGTGACACGTGCATGCGTCTAAGTCCCAAGCCCTTCATGCTTGACAAATATGATTAGACACCTGTAAAGAATTAAAGGGGTGAGATAAACTCAGCAACGGCTATGAATATAAACATATCTCACGTGTTGAGATATTAAATTTAAAACACATATGAACTCCCATAATAATGAGAAAGGTAACAAACAAATAATTTATGTAACTCCATTGTAGCGACATTTGGAACATTTCCATAGACTACAGTATCACATCATCCGTGAATTAATATTCTCTAAATCATCAAGTATATGATATATGCATGCCATGATGCAACTCCATTGAGAATTTTATGTTGGACAGTGCCAACTTCTCAAGCAACTCCCTGTACCGGTACTAGTCACAGCACGATGGCGGTGACCGGCCTTTTACTCCATATGGAATGCATGTGTACACATATGAATGGTACATGAATGTATATGTACTCCAAATTGCATAAACAGAGCATGAGCCCACAATAACCATTAGTTCAAGTAACAAAAGGCATCCAATCTAATGAATAAATAAATACATAAGAAAGATATCATTAGGCAAGCAAAACAATGATGCATATTATTGATCTTGACATAGTGTACACCATTAACTTCAAAGAGGATGCAAGATATGAATATAAACATAGCATTGGTTACACCCCTACGTTACTTGCCTCCAACGAAGGGATGACCACTTTACGCGTGATCCGGGGCGCTACCACCTGCTTTGATAAATTAAGATCAGAAAAACAAACTCATTCCATTAAGTTTTCATAGCAGGTAAAGCGCTCCTACGTTCCCCAAACCAAAATCCAAGCAAAACAACAAACAAACACCAAGTGAGCTACAGCACAGCTGTTTCACTTTTTTTTCTTTTAATCCACAAATGAAATGATAGCAAACAAATATATTACTAGAATCTACAGAGCAATACCTAAAACCTTCATGTATAAGCTTTATTTTTATCATGTCATTAAGATGGTCAAAACTGCAGTTGAAAACAAAGTTCAGAATCTACTCGAGAATTGAGGCAGCAAGCTTCATACTTTCATATCTCCAAATCCTTAAGTCCAAAATTTATAAAATTTCACCAGATAGCAAATCAGTTCATGGTCTACTACTTCCATATTACTCACATTGGCATATAGGATAAGCAAGATGGCCTAATGTAAGAGCAAAGCTGACTGAAAATTCTGTAGACAAAACAGAGTACATCTAACTTTGAAAATCTATATCTAGAGTTTCACTTATCCGAAAGCCATGATGTTTACCAATCTGGAAAGCTAATGAAAAGTACTACAAATCTCTTGTAATTTGTAAAGCCCCAATATGCCTCTAAGAAACTCTAAAACCTCCTAAATCCAATTCTGTCCAGAATTTCGTCAGAAAATGATAGCTAGATTCAAAAATTCAAAACTCTGAAACTACATGGCCTAAAATCTTGAAATTTTGTGAGCTACTAGATCTGAAGCTCCTCTACATCTGTCCTATTATCCACTTTCGGATAAAAAGTCATTTAGGCCATCGAAACTTCAGGAACAGCTACAGTGGTCAATCTGTCAAGCAGCAGAATCCAAGTTTTGATTTCCAAAGGTGATTCCTTCCTCAACCACAACTAATACCAAGACCAAAGACCATCCAAAACATATCAATCATAAGACCCAAAAGGGGTAATCATCTCACCTTGGTTATCCCCAAGCTAGGGCAGCAAGAAATGGATGGGGAAAGTCAATCCACACCACGTTGCAACTCAACTCGATCCTCTCCTCATCCTCAATCCATTTTTCCTCTTTCCCTTGATTATTGTGGTTGGAGAGATGCTAGAGAGGGAGAGGATGCAGGGAAGAAAGAGGATGACACTTCTGGAGGAGAGGAGAACGTACAGGAAGAGGGAGAGCAGCTTGGTGAGAAAGGGATGTGGTTCTAGGGTTGGGGGCGAGCTGGGCCTGGGGTGGTGTTGGGCTGGCTGAACCTAAGCCCATAAGTCCTCTTTATTTTTTTTAATGTGTTACAAATGTGATGTTGGTTTACTTGTCTAGCACTATCCTTGGAGCTGGCGAGGATGGCACCATCTGGCGATGGGACCAAGTGAGTCCTTCTTCGAGCTCCAAAGCTAAAGCAACTGAAGCTGCTGTGATCGCCGCTGATGCCAATGCCTGAGGATTATTGTCGTCGTTGGTTTACATTGTGCTCCGTGCTGATTAGCCTTATTGTCGTCGGTTGTTCATTCCAAAGTCAAACACTACCAGAAACGGCAACTTTGCCGACGGCCGGATCCTTTGCCGATGGCCAAGGAATCAGCCGTCGGCAAAGAACAGCCTTTGCCGATGGCCATAGCCCGCCGTCGGCAAAGATTTCTTTGCCGATGGCCGGGCCATCGGCAAAGAAAAGCCATGGGCAAAGGCCTTCTTTGCCGACGGCCGGGCTGTCGGCAAAGGACGGCCATCGGCAAAGGTATCCTTTGCCGACGGCTGGGCCATCGGCAAAGACAGGCCATCGGCAAAGGGGGCCAGGCCAAACGGCAGCCGACGCCATCCCCTTTGCCGAGAGCCAGGCCGTCAGGCCATCGACAAAGGTGCAGGCTTTGCCGACGACCAGGGCCATCAGCATAGGCTCTTTGCCGATTGTGGCAGAACCTCCTAAGTAATATGGCCCACATGCACTAATCCTTGTCTTAACAGACCTCAGATGACTATGCATGTGTTCCACAAGACTTAACAGGCTCCGTCGGGACCTCCCAAAACTTCCACGAATTCTCTGAGCAGGATCAATCATTATAAGAGACATTGCAGTATTACAACAGTTTTACAATAAAATAATATACATCAGAGTAAACAGCGGAAGTCTTATAATAACATAAGTTTACAAACCAGTTTGAAACCATAAGTTTAGTTATTACAAACCATAGAGTAGTAGATAGCATTAAGATAACTTATTTACAACACCTCAAACGTAGTGCTTTGCCCAGGAGCCAAACACACTACTCGTCGTCACTCTCCGCAACGACCATCACGCAACAGGGTTCAAAGCACACCTGCGCGTGAGACTCACCTGCAATAAGAGTTCAACAAACCCTGAGTACAAAAGTACTCAACAAGACTGACCCAACGAAAAAGGGGTGAAGACTCAGGAATGCAGGCCAGATAGGAATCAAGGTAAGGTCTAAGCAAGAATCAAACTCTTTTGCAGAAAAGCCACTAGGTGAGTCAAGTTTTATTTTCAGGTTAACCCTATGGGGTTAATTATGCTAACCTGTCTCTAGGTTAAGCCAGATCAAGGTAGTTCACATAACTCTCTTTTATGCCTAACAACAAGAACCATCCTTTTTAAACTACGATGTATGGTCGGAGGATCAAGTCTCCATAACCGAGGAGCACGATGATTCGAACCGATTTACTCAGCTGAGGATTCCTAAACACACGATATACGTGGGACTCTAACCCACAAGTATATCAACAATACCTATCGGACACTCTAGGACTAGTAACAGCTTCCGCGCCACCCGAGAGCACACCTACACCTCAAATCCGGGGGACACGGCCCACGAGGGTATTGTACTCCCGCCATCTTGCCACTCCCAGTGCATGGGCTCACTGCCCTAGTACTAGATTATCCTAGGGTAAAGCTTCTCCATAGATATGTGAGTAGTTGCAAAGTCTTGTCCAGCAGGCCAACAACGGCCGGTCCTTAACTGACAAGTCGGAAACACTACATCAACCAAACCTTGATGCAAGTTACCCGACCGATCTCACTTTCATTCTCTAACAACTGATACAGACGGGGCACTACACCGGAACGTCTTTCAATGCAACCCAAACGTCTGTACTCAGGTTCCAAACCATTATTCATCATGCGATACAGCATCAACCATTTTGCAACATTTTACTTGAAAAACGTACTAATAAAGCAAGGCTAAGCATACTAGGTATTTTTAAAATAAAAACAGGTATCAAGGATGATATACGAGTGACAAGGTTGGTGATGCATCAAATAGGATATCACGCAACTCCTATTACTTAATGCAACATATCACAAACATAAGTGATATAAAATTTGTAAAAACAAGGAAGGTTTAAATGCATCCAGGGCTTGCCTTCGATGGAGTAGACGGACGACTCAGGTTCCGGATCAACACCACTGCTATGAAAACCCAACTTTGGAGATGGCTCCTCCTTCGAAAACAGAATTCCAGAACTCTCCTCATTCGCGGGGACTACACGATATAAATATGTCTTACATGATGAATTATAAAACATGATGCGATGAGAGCTAACAAAACTAAACAACTTGAGTACAACTTTCCTTCGCGATAAAGTTGTACTCCAACAACATTAAATAACTTTAACCCTAAAGTTAAACTTGGGTTATCTACTTCATTAATGAAAGTAATTAAATAAAATAAATATTAATTAAGCCCTAAACAGATCAAGGACAAAACTCAATCATTAACTTAAATGCCAAAGGTCATTAGGGTTAATGACCTAGGGTCAACAATCAATCCTCAAAATCACACAAACCTATAATTAAAGGTTTTCTAAAAGGATTAATTAATTAATTAATTAATGATAATTAAGCATCAAAATTTTAGTTATCAAATTAATTCCAAAAATTTATTTTAAGTAGATTAAGGCATGAACAGTGTACAAAACAATTTTCAGGATTTTTGGATAAAAACATAATTTATTAAAAACCAGGGAAGGCTTATTTATTAATTAAAAGGGCTAATTTTTGAACATAGCAAAACTACTCAAAATTGGCATATTATATTTTTCCTAGGTCAAGCTCATCAAGAGGAACTCATACAAAAATTTTCAGAATTTTTGGAGCTACCAAGAATTAACTATGAATTTCCAAATAAAATACATTTAAAAGAATTTTCAGAAAAAGAAAAAGAAATAGGAACAGTGTCGTCTCCCTCCTCCCTCCGACGTTGACCGAGGGCGACGACGCTGACCACGGCGGTTCTTCACCATCGGCGAGGTTTTGGACGATGCTGAGGACACCTACGTGCTCTACGCAGCGAGGCGGACTCCCTGGGCAAGGTTATGCGACGGCGGACGCAACAGAGCTCGGGTGGCGGCGGACATGGTGGAACGGCGGCGCGGCGGCGCGGCGGCAAACCCTACCGGAGGTCCTTCGGCGATGCTAGCGCGCGCACCAGACTCAGTATGACCCCGCGAGCGCGACACACTAAGAACAGCAACCTACGGCGACCCTCAACCTAAGCGGCTTCGCGCGGCGGCGGCGAGGAGAACGGCACGCCGGCGGCAAGCGACTCGATAGCAACTGGATGCGGCTCGGAGCGGTTTGATGGCACCAACAGGACCAAGGGCTCACCGTGGATTGGACGCGCACGAGAAAGAAGACACGGAGTGGCTGGAGATGCGAGCGCGGCGTGGACAGGTTCGACGACGACGAACGCCGGTGGCACGGGCGGCGCTCTGGGACAACCTGTCCACCAAACCAAGAACCAAAGGAAGCACCGTGAGTGCGAAAGCAAGGCGGAGATGGATTTGAAGTCGAATTAGAACGAAAACTGACGATGACGACGAATTGCGGCGGCGGATCCTCGGCGGCACAGTTGCCGGTCGCGAGGAGGACGACGGCGCGCGGGTGATTTAGCGGGGGCTAGGCGATGTGATGATGCTCGTTGGGTTCGCGTGGGCGAGGCGGACGCAGTGGTGCGGTTGGTTTGGCCGGAAACGGCACGAGGTCGACGGCGAGCAGCGGCGGAGTTGAGCAGCAACGACGGCGGAGCAGAGGGTGCAGGGGGAAGAGAAGAAACGGGACACGGCGGCCGTTACTTATGCCATGGCTCGGCGAAGGCGAAGACGACACGCGGCGAGGATGCTTCGAGCGCGGCGCGAGCTGGTGGTCGGCGGCGACACGCCGGAATGGCGCGACGGCCACGGCGACGGCGGCGTACAGCGAGAGGGAAAAGTGGCGATGACGTCAGCAACACTGTAGCAGGGCTGATTTTTCCAAAAGTTTGCAAAATACTCCCTAAAGTTGAACTGATCTCGAAAAATTTCAAAAACAACCTCTACTTAAATTTTCAAGATCTACAACTTTCTCAAAAGGAACATTTTCAAAATCTGAGTGGAAATTTGAATTTGAAAACAAATTTGAAAAGGGGACAAAAACCCTAGAAACAAATATATGAAATTACTTTTGATTTTTCAACAAAACTTGAAAATCTTCAAATCTATGGCAAACTCAACTTTTCAAACCACACATGTTCACAACAAAAGTTTTTCAAAATATGCATAATTTTTAAAATATGAATTTAAAATCAAAAGGGGACATTTGTTTGGAAAACCGTATTTTCAAATTCATTTGAAATTCTTTTTGAAAACTTGAAAAACTATCTTCACCAACCTTGAAGCTCTCATCAAGATACACAAACTCACTTTTTGAACCAACCCCAAATTCTTTGTAGATTTTGAATAAACGAGAAAGGGGTAAAATGGGATTTTCTGGAAACAGGGTTTTGAAAAGAGAGCTGAGCTCGATTCAACTTGTATATTAATTGGTTGGTAATTAATGATCACAAACATCATCCAAGGTCATTTTTAGGTCAATGACCCAAAGACACCCTTGGTTGACCAAGTTGACTTTCAAAAATAATTTTAATGGCTTTAGGTTTTAAAGGTTTACTCGGTTTTATAATCTATGCCTGACACTAGTGTCAACACCGTTAACACCTCAAGGTACATAGAGAATAAACCAAGCATTTGAGATGACATTCAAAAATAATTTTTAGTGAGGTCCAACATCATCTCAGGGGCACAATCAACCTATCAAAAAGTAAACTTGTTTTAGTTGATGCAAATCAAAGTTGGCCTAAACATGAATGCTTTGCGATGATCATGATGACATGTCAGGTTTTAGTTACCATAACATCAGAGATGTCACACCGATGGCCTTCACAGGCCGTCGGCAAAGGCTCTTTGCCGATGGCCTTCACAGGCCATCGGCAAAGCACAATTTTTTTTTCTTCCCGGTTTTTTACTGGTGCCTTCCTACACTAAATAAATTCCAGCTTCAAAAGTTGGGACAATTTTGAGTTTTTTTGCTATATTTTGTGAAATATTTCTGTTTCTTTGAATTTTTCCGGTAACTCCAAATTTGAACTGCAGGTACATGAAATAATGAAATTTTTTGATTCAAAAAATGGTATTCATGATGTTCCGAGTATGTTGAGGCCGTATCCAGGACCTTGCATGAAATTACGACCATGTTGGCGTCGTAACATGAGGAGTTACGTGCACGGAAAGTGTTTTAAAATTATATAAAATCTATACAAAGTCCGAAATTGACGAAACTTGACGAGTTGTGTTGTCATCGCATGTGGAGGCCGTGGTAAAAAATTAAGAAAGTTTCGAGCAAGTTGTGATGTCGGATGGCCAAAACCCAGACATCTCCACATGTATTCACAAGTGATCACATGTGGAGATGTCTGGGTTTTGGGCATACGACGTCACAACTTGCTCGAAACTTTCTCAATTTTTTACCACGGTCTCCACATGCGATGGCAAGACACCTCGACAAGTTTCGTCAATTTCGGACTTCGTTTGTATTTTATATAATTTAAAAACACTTTTCACGCACGTAACTCGTCATGTTACGATACCAACATGGTCATAATTTCATGCGAGGTCCTGGATTTGGCCTCAACATACTCCGAACATCATGAATACCATTTTTCGAATTAACAAATTCTATTATTTCATGTACCCGCAGCTTCAAATTTGGAGTTGCCGAAAAAATTCAAAGAAACAAAAATAATTAATAAAATATAGAAAAAAACTCAAAATTGTCCCAACTTTTGAAATTGGGTTGTATTTGGTGCAGGAAGGCACTAGAAAAAACTGGGAAGAAAAAAAAAAAAATTATACTTTGCCGAGGGCTGCGGTGGCCCTCGGCAAAGAGCCTTTGCCGACGGCCGGCCCACGTGCCCATCGGCAAAGGCCCAGCCGGCCAGGCCTAATTAGGCCTAGCCGGCCCATCCCGCTGCGCCCCCACCCCATACCCTATCTCCCCATCCCCACCGCGCCCCATCCTCAGCTCCGCCGCCGCCGCTCCTCCGCCTGAGCCCGAGGTCTCCAGCGCCGCCAGGGCCCCTCCCTCGTCGGCGGCTCCGCGCAACGTCCCGCACAGCCGTGGGCCGTCTCGCTCGCCGGCTGCGGCCCCTCCCTCGCCTGCCGCCTGCTCCATGGTCTTCATCTCCCGGGCCGCGCCCCCAGCCCCCACACCCGCGCCCGAGGCCCCGTCGGGGAAGGTTGTAGACGAGGACAGCGGCTCCCCGCGGCGCGGCCCTCCCCGACGAGCGGCGGCGCAGCCGCGAACCTCCCCAATCGGCGACGGCGTGGGCGCCCCTTCCCGATCCATGGCGGCACGGGCCTCCTCTCGCCTCGATCTGCAGCTGCGCAGGCCGCCCTGCCCGATCCGCGGCGGTGCCGGCTTTGGCCCGGAGCAGAGGTGTGGGCCGGCCGCGCGTCGGCCAACGTGCAGGCACTGGAGAGGAGGCTCCCCGCGCGACGGTCTGCGGTGACACGGCTCCGACGACCCGGTGGACCCAGCAGGCGACATCCCCTACCTCCATCGCGAGTTCCGTCAGCAAGGGGTGGAACGGCTCGGGCTCTACCCCGACCCCTACGTGTGGTCTCCCATCCAGGTGCGTTCATCCTTGCCTGCCTGCCTTGCCTGCTGGTGTTCATCAGATAGCCCATGCATGCATGGTTTAGATGGTTAGAAGCCCCCAAAAAACTGAATTAACAGTATACTAGCTAATCAGTTCCTAATCAGTTCTAACTAACAGTAAAAGCAATGGTCTTTTTTTGTATGTTCTGATTGTGCTAATGATGGCATAGCGAATGTTTACACGTGTGCGACGTCTGTTTCTGTCCAATTGTCAAATGTCAAGACATTAGAGCCATAGACTCATTTCTAGCGTAAAATGTCCTTGATGTTAGCTTGATATTTTGCATAATTACTGCTTGTTTTCCAAACTTTTGGGTAGCAGCTTGAGATTATGAATGAGCAATAAACAGTTTTGACAACATCAGGTGTTAGATGAAGTGCCTGAACATAAAGTTGTATGTTGTGTGTTAGTTCAAATGCCAATGAATATTGTCCTGGTCTAGTTTAAAGTACAAGTGATTTTTTTTTGAGGGGAAAGTACAAGTGATTTTAAGAAATGTGTTATAATGAAATACTCCTAACACTCATTTGTGTCCAGAGATGCAACTTTGTCTCCTCACCACAGCCTGTTTCTTCTGTCATGTTAAATGACTGATCTTGCATATTGTTCCAGAATTTTAGCTGCTCTAACTAGCTCATAATTTACAGCCATGACCTGAGGATGGCAAACAAGTCTCATTTAGTTTGGTGAATATATTAATATATTCTTTGCTGATGATTTATTTATTTTAACAATTGTGATGTATAACCTTTTTAAATCATCAAGTTACGGTGGTCTGAATGCACTTGGTTGTTAGTTTGTGGCTGTCTTATTTAAGCTGAAATGAATTGCCACTACCAGACTAGAGCTTTTTCCCGTCGGCTTTTGTTTTTCCTGACGGCACTTAAAAAACCGACAGGAACAACGATTAATTCCCGTCGGTTCGTGAAAACCGTCAGGAACCTCTGCGTTTATTCCTGACGGCTCTAGAAACCCGTCAGGAATCCGCATAACCGTCAGGGACGAGGGAAGCACTCCTGACGGGATTGAAAAACCGACAGGAACGTTAATAGTGGACCCACATCCACACAATAGACAATATACACAGCCAAACCCTAATCCATCGCTCCCCAGTCCCCGAGCCATTCACCCCGCCACTCACCCGTGCGCTGCCGCCAACTTTGCCTCCCACCCGAGCGCCGCCTCCCCCAGCGGCCCTCCAGCGTCGCCGCCCCTAGCGGCCCTCTCACCCAAGTGCCACCGCCCCCGCCCCTCACCCAAGCGCCGCCCCCAGCGTTGCTTCCCACCCGAGCATCGCCGCCGTCTCCTCCACACCCGAGCTGCCGAGCTCCACCTCCTACAGCAGCCGGAAGCACGGATCCGGACCGCCGGCGACCGGATCTGGGTGGTGACGCGGCGCCGCCGCCCCCAACCCCGTCGTCCTCTTCACGGACTACTCCGGCGGCCGCCAATCCTCTTCCCCGTTTCCTTCGGTTTTGGACGGCCGGAGGGGATGGATCCGGCCTCCCAGGCACCGGATCTACGCCCCCACGTCTCCAGCAGTGCCATGGCAACTCCGGCCACCACCGGCTCTGACGCGGGGCTCCGGTGGGCCTCCATCGAGCTAGGTGGCCGTGTACCGTGCGTCCTCGCTGGGAGGATGCTCCATGTCGAAGGTCTTCATGCCATTGACAACGCGGTGGGCAACGGCGTGAACGTCATCTCCATGGTGAGTTACGTACAGCGGCAATGGTGGGCACCACCGCCTCTCTTTCATCCCCATTCCCAACTTCCAGATCCTTTATTCCCAATGTCCAGATCTGCAGCATCAATCAAGTGATGTACTGCTTTATAGTTAGTGGCATATCAATTTTTCTGCTCTGATAAATCATTTGTAATCATTGTTAGGTAATAGCATGATAAATAGATGGTTGATCATTGTAGATGTACTGCTTGTTCTGATAAGTGGCAGATGTACTGCATTCTGGACATTACAAAAAGAAGTAATTCTATTTACCAGAACGTTTCAGAGCTGAAGGGTAATTATTACCTATTTGAGTTTCTGATTGTCATGTGTGCAGGTTGTAAGCAGTGTGCCATATGGCTGGTGCAGGAACCTTTCTTGCTCAAATGGACAAACTAATGATCTCATGCTTCTAAGGCAGTAGACCTGAAGCAGGTGAAGCAGGTGAGGGCTAATGATGGACAAACTAATTATCTCATGCCTCTAAGGCAGTTCCTGAATTTTTTGAACAGATTTATGTAAGTGGTATATCAAATCTTCTGATCTGAAATGATGCTTGATTTATTCATTATATTTCACTTTCAGAGCGTAGTTCTATATTGCAGAGAGTAACAATGTGGTTGTGGGGAACTGATAGTTAAGAAATCTGGAATGGTTTAGGCTGCTCCTATTCAGTACTGGTTACTTTGAAATTCTAAATCTAGGAAGAAATAATCTAACTAGTATGAACCTTCAATTTCTCTGTTTTGCTTCTCACACCAAACAAGAAAAATATTTAGTACTGGTTACTTTCTTGTGTAAGAACCGATGCTTTCTTTATTTGTTGGTGTGTTTTTGCACTAAAATACAGTCAATGTGCATTTAGTTCTTGTGTAAGAACCTGCAGTTAGCAAATACTTGTGCAACATCAAGTGAGTAGATGCAGTACCTGTACCTTACTATGCAGTTGTCCTATTTTGTTCTCTACATGTTGCTGCAATCTCTGCAAATTCAAGATATTGTCCAGATGAAATTCATAGCATCTAGTTCTTGGTGAAATTTTACAGTGGTTACTATGTACTAGTACAAGTAATATTTATTTCCTGAAATCTAAATTTGTGGCTTCCTTTCTTTAGTGATCTGCTGAATGAACTTCTAACCATATTTATCATGTACAGATTACAACTGAGTCCAACCTGGTGTTCTTGTGCCAAACATACAATATATGGTTTAAAGCTTTGCTTTGACAGGTAACATTTTAGTGTATGCTTATTTGTGTGCCATCAACTCATGTGCCTGACCAATAGCTAATTCTTTACTTGCAGATGGTAGTGGGGTGCATGACCACATTGGACATGTAGCACTAATTGCAAGAGGTCTGTGCATAGGAGTGTTAGATAATCAGTTGCTGGTGCTAAAAGCCTCACTCTGATGTGCTTTTATGCAATCTTTTGTGTAGTTAGTATTAGTATTATGTCCTCTGAACTCATAGCTAGAGGTTGGACTTGCTGTCTAGTATCTCAACTTATATTGTAGGAGCTACCTTTGTACTGATCAATTACATCTATTTGTACTTGGATGACATGTGAATGTGTTGAATAACATATCTGACATCTATTTGAATTTGGATGACATGTGAATGTGATGAATAACATATTTGATGGACAATGAGCCGGATATGTATATGTTGATTAAGTATGCCTCAGCGCATCAATTGGCTATAATGGCTGTAGCATATTAAATTGGAAACTTGGTGCTGTATATGTTTTTCCTGTCGGCATGATAATTTTCTCCTGTCGGTGTTCGTGTCAGGAAAGACATCAGAACTCCTGTCGGTTTGTTTTCCTGACGGGTAGGCTGACAGGATCCGGATTTGGCTGGTCGGAGGGTCACCGTCAGGAATTGCCGTCAGGAATAGTTTCCTGACGGCTGACCGTCAGGAAAAGACAATCTTTCCTGTCGCGACGTTGCTGACGGCTGATTCCTGTCGGCTGCCCATCAGGAATTGTATTCCTGACGGTTTTTCGGCCTTTCCTGACGGTTTTCGGCCGTCAGGAAAAACCCCTGGTCTGGTAGTGTGCTCTCTCAAATTTGGTTGAACTGGCAAACAAACAGTTTCCTGCTGCAATAGTCGAAGCTTTTAGACTCTTGTTATTCCTCAAAATGGCCTAAATGTGTGCATGTCCACCGCCTTTGCGCTCTTGGACCAGGGCCATGAGGTTAGCAGATTGTTGCCTTCAGTGGAGCTAAAAAAGTTTCCTTATCCAGCAATTCATTGCTTCCTAATAATATTCCTATTAACTGAGTTCTAATCTTTCTGAGTGATCATGGTCTGGTTTACAGGTTGATCTGTACGAGTCCCGTCCGTTTATTTGGTGGTAAGGTTGGCTCCTTTGTCGATAAGCGAGGAAACCATATCGAGATGGGGCTGCACGTGTTCTTCGGGTGTTACAGCAACCTTTTCCGCCTTTTGAAGAAGGTAAAAGCCCTTCTACAAAGCATACTGAAATTCTTCCTTGCTGAGATAACTGTAAGCCCTTGTACTATTTAGTTAGTCCTGCATAATATTCATCTTGAATTCTAAAGGAGAATCTCATCTTATGACACTATTTTAGCCTTCAAATCTAAGGGTTAAAGTTTCTGTCCTATAGACATTCCTTTAATACGTGTGAATGAATGGATAATCTAAATTGCAAACCTTTGCTTCAAAATTTCGGTCCTATAGACATTATTGTCATTCATTTAATACGTGTGAATTAATGGATAATCTTTTATTGGTGAAACACATCAGTGTGAAAGATTCTGGGTTCTATATAAGGGTTAAAGTTTTTTTTTTTAAAAAAAAATACAGAAATTCTTTGCCGACGGCTTGCCATCGGCAAAGAATTTTTCAAAAAAAAAAAAATCTTTGCCGACGGCCGCGCCACGCCGCCCGTCGGTAAAGGGCGCCGTCAGCGTGACGGCGCGTGGGCTGACGTGGTGCCTTTGCCGATGGCTGACGTGGCCGTCGGCAAAGCTTTGCCGATGGCCTGACACGTGGCCATCGGCAAAGTCCCCTTTGCCGAGCAAATGTTTGCCGACGGAGCTTTGCTGATGGCCACGTCAGATTGCCATCGGCAAAGCCTTCGCCGATGGCAAAGTTGCCTTTGCCGACGGCGGAGCTCTGCTCCGTCGTCGGTGGACGACGACTTGATCATCGGGCCCATGCTCCGTACTCGCTAGACTTGATCACGGCCCAACGAGACACAGCGATTCTCAGTTGCTAGGCCCATTATTTCTCCAAAAAAAAAAACTTGCTAGGCCCATTAATTCCATCACCTCACAAAGCTCGCTCAGCTCACGCCACTCCTCCCAAACCTACAGAGTGCCCTTCCGGCCGGCGGCGGCCGGCGGGAGGAACGCGGCCGGCGGCGGATGGGGCGAGATGGCCGGCCGTCCGCGGCAGTAGCGACTGGCGAGCGGGCTGAGGTAGCTTCCTTGTTCGCGGTCCTGCGATTCTATAGTTCTATTTATATATGGCTTATTTGTTTGCTTTGGAACTTGGAAGTTTCACGGCTTGCCGATGAATGCATCTCTTGAGAATTATATAATTCCGCGTCCAGCCTCATGCAAGTTGCTTCAAGTTCCTTCTTCGTTGGAAACAAAGACACAAAGGAGAACCGGAGAAACCAACGCCCAACTTGTCGGTTTCTCCGTTTTCCTACCATCTTTGCCTCTTTGGTGTTCAAAAAAATACTTCCTTTTGTCGATGCGATGGTCTTGCACTTATAATGTTCTATTCTTGCTTTTATCGGTGAACACGTGATGTTTAATAGCTTAGGAATAGTTTTTCGTTCTATTCTTGCTTTTTCAAAACAATTTGATCATGACAACCGATTGCCCAGGCCGGCCGCCGACCGTGCCTGCTATGCCCGGCCACTAGTATTAATTCACGGAAATTTCCGAAGCTTCCGTTCTATCTGCAGGGTTCAATAAAATTTGATATCGACCAAAATTTCACCCTTTTTTCTACACCCACATAGACAGTCCAAATTCAGCTGTGCGACGGTCTTGCACTTATAATGTTTTATCCTTGTTTTTATCAGTGAACATGTGATGTTTAATAGCTTTGGAATAGTTTTAGGTCAAATTCTACGAAGTTTTTCAAAACAATTGATCATGACAACCGATTGCCCAGGCCGGCCGCCGGCCCTGCCTGCCATGCCCGGCCACTAGTATTAATATCCACGCCACTCCACTACACGCCCTACACGCCCATGTCCACGATCGGTGTCCAAGTCCAAGACACTTTCCTCCCCTCCTGCCTCATCTCTCTTGCCCATTGAGCGCGCACGGCCATGGATACCGTGCAAGGTATCTTTTCACTTGGGATGAGCATGGGCCAAGCGCCGAAGCAACTGCAGAAGGAGCTGCACCAACTCAAGGAGCTCAAGTTGCCCGGTGCTCGCTTGTTTATCGACCGCAGCGAGTGGGTCATGTTCAAGGACAAGAACCTGGAGGCCCTCGTCTTGCAGCTCAAGTACGCCACCTACGATGCCGAGGACCTTCTCCGCCGATTCGAAGATGAGGCGCTGCGGCAAAGGATTGAGGACGCCAACCGCAGCTGGACAGGTCAGATCGTGTCATCCTGTCTGAATAACGCAAAACATTTTGTGATTGGTACCAACGAAAGCATAAGGGATGCCCAAGACAAGCTAGATAAGGTCATGGCTGAGGTTAAGGAAGCGCTATGTTCCATGGGTCTTGATGGTTTTCAGCCGACGCAGCAGCAGTTCATGCCAACAACAACTAAAATCGTCACCGCTTCTCAAGTCTACGGCCGTGACACAGAACGGGATCAAGTGATGGAGATGCTGGGTGTGACTGCAACCATTGACCGTGAGAATGAAATTAACCAGGTGGTCACACAATTGATCACACAATCAGAGTCTAAAGGAAAGAGTGCAGCAGGCATATGCATCGATGCATCTACCCCCAAATCAGCCAAGCGACATAAAGGTGACAGCAGCAGCAGCAGTGGCAACGTTTCAGTCTTGCCAATTTTCGGCATCGGAGGGATGGGGAAGACCACCTTTGGCTCAGCTCATCTACAATGACGAAAGGGTGACAGCACACTTTACTGTGAGGATATGGGTCTGTGTCAGATCTCTTTGACATTGAAAGGATGACAAAAGAGATTGTAGAGACTATCTCTCCAAACTTTGACTTGTCACGCCGTTTAAGTGTTCTTCAAGTGCAACTGACAGAGATGCTAAAGAGCCAAAAGTTTCTTTTGGTGTTGGATGATATTTGGCAGATTACTGAATACCAATGGGATTTTTTTTCTGCATCTTTGAGGAATGGACTTGAAGGTAGCATGATCTTAGTGACTACAAGGCATGAAAACATTGTTCGCATAGTCGCCACCAGCAACTGTAAGCCTATACAACTCGAAGGATTGCCTGATGATATATTTTGGTAATTTTTCAAGAAATGTGCATTTCGTAAAGAGTGCCCAGACTCATATCCCCACTTGCAAAAGATTGCCAAGTTGGCTTAATCCAAAATACCTACAGAATTTAAGAAGCCTAGAACTTGACATGTGTTGTTTCATTGAAACTTTATCAATCCCCAACTTTTCGGATGGTGTGCAAGGTGGTTCCACGGGTCAGCATGCAAGAAGCAGTATCAGTTGCAGCAATGGCATTGCATCATTTTCCTTTACACACTTTATTTCTATAAGCCTCCTTAGCTGCGATGGGCTGAGAAGTCTTGACCAGTTCTTATTACCGAGGAATTTGCCATCCGTTGAGTCCATAGTGCTTGAGGCCTGTTCCAATCTAGAATCAATACCTGCTGATAGTTTTGGGGGATTTGTTCACCTCCGAGACCTGAAAATACAGGGTTGCAGGAGTTTGGTATGCCCAGATGGAAGGGAAATGGTTTTACCCCCCTCACTCCAACGGCTCTGTATTTTTTCAAATGGCCAGTTCGACAAATCATTTCCATCCTGCCTAGAGAAGGTCCCCTCTCTCACCGTATTGTGCTTGATTAGCTGTCACAAGATTGAGTCAATACCGTTGGACTCAATCCCCTGCAGAAACACGCTCCAATTCCTAATTCTCCATGGATTGAGAACGTTGTCATCCATTGGTGCATCTGGTGTTCCTTCATCCATACAGTATGTCAATATACTACAAAATACTATACTAACCCAAGTACAACAGCCATACAAGAAGCGTCCATCGTATACGTATACCGAAGAGGTCAGAAAAACCAATGAATTTATTGGAGAAATTGGGTATTTTTGAAGCAATGGAGAAGAAGGGTATTGGCGCCCATCATATTTGAAACTGATGTGGTAAGCTCCTTGCAAGGATCCTGTTTTTTATGGTAACCTTTATTTGAAGATGTTAAAAATAATGGCTCTTCCCAAATAACTGTAGATCATTGATCTTGATGGGTTTTTATTATAGAGTTATGCTCTAACAGTCCTCTCAAAAAAATATTGCACGAATCTTAAAGCATCCTAATAATTAATTATAATTCATTTTATCATGGATCTGGGCTCAGCACTACCCACTCCCAAACAGAATTCGGATCCAGCTCCCAGCCCAGGCCGATCTTTGTGGATCATGTGCTGCTCTCGTAATAGTGGATAACGGCGGCGGATTGACGAACGGATGGACAATTTCGGCAGCATCAGATGGATGGGCAGCGGAGGCACCAACACCACCCAGCCATCGAGCTCAGTCCCCTTTGCCCGTCCACCGTGGTACTTCCACAAGGTTTCAGGTTGAGGGCATTCCACGTCCGCATCAACATCCATCCAGGTATGTATTCGGCGCTTGATTCCTTGTATTCGTTCCATTTTGGTCATCATCCCTTCTAAGGAGGAAGAGGAACAGTCCTTCCTTTGTTGGCCCCTTTTCCTGGACCATGGTGACATAGTTCTGTTCCAGCACAGGAGATGCCCTCTAGGTGCTTGATAAAATTCCTAAACAAGTTCAAGACAATGAAGAGTGCCACCAGTGTTTCTCTGGTGTTGCAAACAGGGAACAAATAATCTTGTTTGGGTTATAGAAATTGCATCACTCATACAGTAACTAGAGTTCCTTAATAAATATGACACCATCTGTTTTTATGTATTCCCAATAATTCTTGAGTTTTTTTTCTGAAGCATCACAAAGTAACCTGACTATTGTAGCACAGCTTTCATTAGCCATGTTTGTAGACATCCCCTTGATTTAACAAGGTCAAGTAGTGCAATTGAAGGAAATCAGTACTGAATGACTGTTCTGATAGCTCTTTTAAATTTCGAGGTGTGGTAGCTGCTGTGCGAATTTGTTAACTGCCTTGAAATGTGCTGTGTTTTTAAGGTTCAAGTTACAACCTATGACAAACATTTTCTTCACTTTGCCTTTCTAGATAAATGGGATCGCCAGGACTCTCACCATGGTCCATACAATGTTTAATTTTCACCTGGAGAGTCATACAGAAAGAGCATAATGCCATGCAAAGAGATGGGTATGTAAACGTAGATATTGATTATTTGCATGCTGTGTGCATTATTGTTGTCTCATGTTTGTCAATGTGCAGGTACTCATGTGGAGTATTTATTATTAAATGCATGGAACTTTGGAATTCTACTAAATTTAAAAAGATACAGGTTGGTCATTTTTATCCCATCTATTTTGGAAACCTTTTTGGTTTGCCACCGTGATCTAACTTGATGTTAATTACTATCAAGTCAATTGCAGAATGATATACCCAAGTTCGTGAAACAGATGGTTGTTTAACTTATATATTTTGAGAGGCAAACCCAGGCTCAATAGGCCAAGGAAGGAGCCGAAGAAATCATGAATATGGCAGCCAAAAGCCAAAAAAGAGAGAGAGAGAGAGAGAGAGAGAAAAAAAAAAAAAAAAGAGGAAATGCACGCAAGCAGCACGCCATCATCTCTTCCGATGGGACCTACCACCGTCCACGCCGTTGGCCACCAACTTGGAGGGCCTCGTCCGCCAGCGCAGTTCATCGATCCCTGGACTGGCACGGTCCAGTTCTGGCCGCACCCATTGCATCGGTGGTGCCTCTTCGTCCTCCACCGGCTGCCTTCGCCGCCATCCCACAGTTGCAGCAGTACTTGGCGCCCTACTCCCCGTACGGCACCGACGCGTATCCTCTTGTGTTTGGCGCGCCCCCTCCAGGCTTCGGCTACGGGAGTGTCCAACCCGGACTCTACACCGTGCAGCAGCAGCTCCAACCATCAGTTCCGATGCAGGGCAGATCCTTTGATGTGTTGTCCCACATCAACAACTTTAGCACCATGTCGCTAAACTCGCCACCTTCGACCGAGTGGTACACTGATTCCAGCGCCGGCTCTCATATGGTCAACAACGCTGGTATAATATCCTCTTTTCATCCTCCTTCGTCATCAAGTCCTTCATCTATCATTGTTGGTAATAGAGCCTTACTTCCCGTTACCATTGTTGGGTCACACTATTTTTCCACCACAGCTCGTCCTCTTTCTCTTTCTAATGTTCTAGTCTCACCTAGCATTATTAAG
Source organism: Themeda triandra (assembly GCA_018135685.1). NCBI lineage: Eukaryota > Viridiplantae > Streptophyta > Magnoliopsida > Poales > Poaceae > Themeda > Themeda triandra. Next base: position 13,863 of record JAENPR010002286.1, on the reverse strand, counting down.
AATTTGATTTCCGTATGACGTTTCACCACTGATAATAGTTGTTCCGTTGAGTTTGATCCCTTTGGCCTTTCTGTCAAGGACCTACAAACCCGGAGGGTGATTGCCAGGTGCAATAGCACGGGTGACCTTTACCCGTTCTTTCCACTGCACCAGCCAGCACCACCGCCCTTACTGCCATCTCATCGTCCACCACCCTCTGGCATCGGCACCTTGGTCACATCGGTCATGAGGCATTGTCCAAGCTCGTTAGCTCCAAGGTTATTTCCTGTAGCAAGCGCCAGCCTGATCATATATGCCATGCCTGCCAATTAGGTCGCCATGTGCGTCTTCCTTTTAGCATGTCAAATTCTCGAGCGCTTCGTCCTTTTGATTTAATACATTGTGATCTTTAGACATCTTCAGTTGTTAGTGTGTCCAGCTATAAATATTATCTTGTCATTCTTGATGATTGCACACACTATACCTGGACATTCCCTTTACGCCTCAAGTCCGATACCTTTGCCGTTTTATCTAACTTTTTCTCTTTTGTGCACACACAGTTTGACTCTCCCATTAAGGCAGTTCAATGCGACAACAGCCACGAGTTTGATCACTCCTCGGCCCGCATGTTCTTCCTCACCCATGGTGTAGTCCTCCGTCTGTCGTGTCCATACACCTCATAGCAGAACGGACGTGCTGAGCGCACTCTTCGCACAGTTAACAACATCGTGCGCTCCTTTCATTTTCAGGCTAGTCTTCCTTCGGTTTATTGGGCTGACACTCTTCACACTGCCACCTACCTGATAAATCGTCACCCAACAAAAACCCTAGACGGTCGCACACTTTTCCTAGCACTCTATGGCACACAACCCTCCTACACTCATCTTAGAGTTTTCGGTTGTGCCTGCTACCCCAATCTATCCTCCATAGCTCCACATAAATTGTCAACCCACTCCTCTTTGTGTGTCTTTCTTGGGTACTCCTCCCATCATAAAGGGTACTGGTGTCTTGATCTCCACTCTAATCGGATCATCGTCTCTTGACATGTCGTGTTTGATGAGACTCTATTTCCCTTTTCTGAGATGTCCACCTCCCCTCAGGATCCCACTGCACTAGAGTTTTTAAGCGATGATGACAATTCCTCTTTGCCCGTTGGGCCTAGAGTTGTGTGTGCAGGTACCCCTGTTCCCTTGGCGACGCACCCCATGCCCGAGGCCACTCCTGCCCCACCAAGTCTTGACGCGGGACCGTGGTCACCAGGGTCTGGCGCTGCTGCCCACGGCACCCCCTCCGCATCGCTGTCCGCGTCGACTGGTGCTGCTGCCCCCTGTGCACCCCGCACAGGCTGCTGCCAGCAGCACCACCCCTACGGCGCCCACGAGTACTGCCGGTCCTGCTGCCCCTGATGCTTGCGCACAGGCTGTTGCCAGCGATACCGGTCGTACAGCTGCTACTCGACCGATCGCTATCCCTCCGGTCACCAATGCGCATTCCATGCTCACGCGTGGCAAGGCTAGCATCGCACAGCCCATGGATCGTCTCAACCTCCACGTTGTGCCCATGTCACCTCTCCCACGTTCTGTTCGTGATGCACTGTCAGACCCCAATTGGCGCTGCGCTATGCAGGTTGAATATGATGCTCTAATCGCCAATGACACCTGGAGTCTTGTGCCTCGCCCTCCTGGAGTTAATGTTGTGACTGGCAAGTGGATCTATCGACACAAACTGCTTGCAAATGGGTCTCTTGATCGCTATAAGGCCCGCTGGGTCCTTCGAGGTTTCACACAGCGACCCGGTGTGGATTATGATGAGACTTTCAGTCCTGTTGTCAAGCCTGCGACAGTTCGTATTGTTCTTTCCCTGGCATTATCTCAGAATTGGCCCATTCATCCGCTAGATGTGAAGAATGCCTTTTTACATGGCAGTCTTACTGAGACAGTATACTGTGTGCAACCATCTGGTTTTGTGGATTCATCTCATTCAGATTATGTCTGTCGGCTCAACAAGTCCTTATATGGTTTGAAACATGCTCCTCGTGCTTGGCATCACAGGTTCGCATCTCACCTGGTGTCACTTGGATTTGTTGAAACAAAGTCAGACACTTCGCTCTTCATATATGGACATGAACCAGACACGGCTTATTTGTTGCTGTATGTGGATGATATTGTTCTCACTGCCTCCTCTGCTGACTTTCTGAAGCATATCATCACTGCACTCCAGCGTGAATTTGCTATGACAGACATGGGCCAGCTTCATCACTTTCTGGGCATCTCTGTGACACTCTACAGATGGCATGTTGCTCTCTTAGCGGCAGTACACTTAGGATATTTTGGAGCGCGCCGGGATGAGTGCGTGCAAGCCGTGCAGCACACCTGTGGATGTACACTCCAAATTATCTGCTGATGGACCTCCTATTGTTGACTCTACACAGTACCGTAGTCTCGCTGGCGCTCTGCAGTATTTGACCTTCACCCGTCTAGATATTGCTTTTGCCGTTCAGCAGATATGCCTCTATATGCATGATCCTCGGGAGCCACATCTCGCTGCTCTCAAGCGGATCCTGCGCTACCTGCAGGGGACACTGTCTCTTGGGTTGACCATGCGCCGATCTTCACCTGCAGAGCTTGTTGTATACACGGATGCCGACTGGGCCGGATGTCCCGACACTCGCCGGTTGACCTCTGGCTATGCAATGTTCCTCGGGGACAACTTGGTGTCCTGGTCCTCCAAGCGTCAGCACACTGTCTCAAGATCTAGCGCCGAAGCTGAATATCGTGCTGTAGCGAATGGTGTTGCTGAAGCTACTTGGCTACGACAGCTGCTTCTTGAGCTCCGTCACCCACCTCGGCGTGCCACCCTGGTCTACTGTGACAATATCAGCGCTGTATATCTCTCCAGCAATCCAGTGCAGCATCAGCGGACGAAGCATGTTGAGATTGATCTCCACTTTGTCAGAGAGAAGGTTGCCCTTGGTCACGTTCGGGTTCTTCATGTTCCTACGACATCACAGTACGCCGACGTCTTTACCAAGGGCCTTCCTACCTCACTGTTTCAGGAGTTTCGGTCCAGCCTGAACGTTAGCGATGCTCCCGATTAGACTGCGGGGGAGTGTTAGCATATTGTAATTATAGTATGTGTAATTATAATAGGCAACCCTTGATTTGTGGCATGTACACGCCTGTGTGGTTGGTTCCTAAGCCACCCCGGCCTCCATACGTACCTATGCATATTCATGGAATAGAATCAACCATTCCCACACTTTCACTTGTAGTTGACATTTTTTTATCTAACATGCATTTGGCACATATTAAACTAAAAGTCGTGATCTTGATCTTGTCACTAGTTTAGTCTGATTTGTTTGTCCTCAAAGTCAATGGGAAATGAACCAATGATCGCAGCGTGCAGTGGGGCCTCGATTATATTGACAGGTTGAGCAACCTACCTATAGCTAGCGTTGACGAAGATGAGCTTGGGGGCACGAAGAAGTGCTCTGCACATCTGCACGTTGGGTTTCCACACCACTTGATCCTCCCCTTCCTCCCTAAGATCTCTCTCTACAGACTCCTCGATCTGTGCATCAGAGCTCAGGCGTGTTGCCATCATTTCAGTCGCTCTTCGCTCAAGGAGCAGCGTGAGAATGGATACCGTGAAAGACATTTGGTCAGTCGACATGGGCATGGTCCAAGCGCCAAGGGAGCTGCAGCGGGAACAGGATGGCCTCCAGACCAAGCTGCTGTCTGCTCGCTCGCTCACCAGTCGCAGCGAGTGGGGCATGTTCAAGAACATGGAGCTGGATGCCCTTCTCGTGAAGCTCAAGTACGCCACCTGTGATGCCGAGGACCTTCTCCGCGAATGACAAGACAAGGCACTCCGGCAAAAGCTTGAGGACACTGGCCGGAGCAGGGCAGGTCAAGTCTTATCCTCCTCTCTGAATATTGTAAAACATGTTATTCATGATAGCAGCAAAAGGGTGAAGGATACCCAAGATAAGCTCGACAAGGTTATGGCTGAGGTTAAGGAAGTGCTATCCTCAATGGGTCTTGATCGTGTCGTTCCTGTGCACTTCATGCCAACAACAACTGAAATCATCACCGCTTCTCAAGTGTATGGCCGTGACACAGAACGAGATCAACTGATGGAGATGCTGGGTGTGACTGCGACCATTAACCGTGAGGACGAAATTAACCTGGTGTTTGCACAATTGATCACACAATCTGTGTCCAAGGGAAAGACCACATTAGCAGCAAGCCCTGGTGTCGACACATCTACACCCAAATCAGCCAAGCGACATAAAGGTGACAGTAGCAGTAGCGCCAGTGCCCGACTTGCTCACACAACCAACTTCACTGGCAACCTTTCTGTTTTGCCAATTTTTGGCATTGGAGGTATGGGGAAGACCACACTTGCTCAACTTATCTTCAATGATCAAAGGGTGAAAGCTCACTTTACTGAGAGGATATGGGTCTGTGTTTCAGATCTGTTCAACATGGAAAGGATGATAAAAGAGATCGTTAGGACCATCTGTGATCCAAACTCTGATTTATCCAGTGGTTTAACTTTTCGTAAGCTGAAGGAGCACCTGAAGAGCCAAAAGTTCCTTCTAGTGTTGGAAGATATTTGGCAGATTACCCAACTGCAGTGGGAGTCCTTCTATGCATATTTGAGGGATGGCCTTGAAGGCAGCATGATCTTAGTGACTACAAGACATGAAAACATTGCTCACCTTGTCGCAACCAGCAACTGTGAGCCTGTCCAACTCAAAGGTTTACCAGCCGATACATTTTGGGAATTCTTCAAGAAATGTGCATTTGGTAAAGAGCGTCCAGAGTCATATCCTCGACTGCAAGAGATTGGTCGAAGAATCTCCTCTAAGCTTTGCGGTACTCCTTTGGCTGCCAAAACTCTTGGACGGTTGTTGAATAGTAATCTGACCGAGGCACATTGGATTTCCATCAATGGTAGTGAATTATGGGAGCAGAAACAACAAGACGGTGAGATATTACCTGCCCTTCGACTGAGCTACTTGTATCTCCCACCTGAACTTAGGCAATGCTTTGCATTTTGCTGCATGTTTCCAAGAGATTATAGCTTCGAAAGGCATGAGATCGTTGACATTTGGGTGGCAGAGGGCTTTGTTGCACCTCAGGGGAACATGTGCCTTGAAGACATAGGGATCCAATATTTGGATGAACTGAGAGGCAGGTGTCTTTTCCAAAGTGATCCATTGTTCCCTAATAATCATAACAAATATTATGTAATGCATGATTTGGTCCATGATACTGCAAAGCATGTTTCTATGCATGAATGCTTGTTGATGACAGATTTGAGCTACTTAGGGAGACATGAGTTTCGTCATATGTCGGTTGAGGTGGATGCTAAATCCTTGAGCGCAATGAAAAACATTCAACATTTGAATAAACTGCGTTCACTTAGGTTTGGTATCAAATTGGATGCTGAGATCACCTGGTTCAGTCAGCTCTCTAACATCCTGTTTCTGAGCCTAAAAGGTTGCAGGCTGAAGAAGCTACCAGAAAGCATATGTGCGTCAACTAGCACTGCCAGAAGAAGCTCGTATTGCCTTATCAAAGGTACCTCGGCTCAGAAATCTGTCTTGCCTTCGAAACCTGAGCTATTTTACAGTTGGAAATCGGAAAGGGGCGATTGCTGAGTTGAAGGGCATGAATCAGCTCAGAGGAGCACTATGTATCAAATCTATTCATAATGTGCAGAGCAAGGAAGATGCTGCTGTAGCTAGGCTCGTTGACAAGAAATACCTCATGGAATTAGAGCTTAACTGGCGACAGTGTACCATAAGCCAGATGCCAAACCCTGGTGACAATGAAGTGGCTGATGGCTTGCGCCCTAATGAGGGAATTGAATGCCTTAAAGTCCACGTTTTCGGGGTAATAGGCTACCAAGTTGGTTTAATCCAGGAGACCTACAAAATTTAAGAAGCCTGGAGCTTTCCAGTTGCCATTGCTTCGGAAAGACTTTATCAATTCCCAACTTAACTGGTGGTACACAAGTTGATTCAACGGGTCAGCATGCAAGCAGCAGTACCAATTACAGCAAGGGCATTTCATCCCTTGCCTTCACACACCTCACTTCTATAAGCATTGTCAGATGCAAGGTGCTGACAAATCTTGACCAGTTCTTGTCCCCAAAGAACCTGCCATCCATCGAGATCATATTTCTTTCACACTGTGCGGATCTAGAATCAATACCTGCCAAATTTGTGGGATTTGTTCACCTCCGGGACATTAAGTTACTGTGGAAGTTTGATGTGCCCACAGTCACGGGAAATGGTTTTTCCCCACTCACTCCGAAAGCTATATATTAATCGTTGTGGTCAGCTCGACGGATCATTTCCATACTGCCTAGAGAAGCTCACCTCTCTCACTGTCCTGTGCTTGCGTAATTGTGACAACGTTGAGTCCATACCGTTGGACTTGATCTCCTGCAGAAACACACTCAAATTCCTGCGGCTGGAAGACTGCCCCAAGTTATCATCTATTGGTGAATCGGACGTCCCTTCATCCATAAAGTATGTTAAAGTATCCAAGTGTGCTAAACTAACCCAAGTATCACGGCGCTACTGGAAGAATGCACTGTCAACTGAAGAGGCGAATGAAATCAGAGCATTTGTTGGTCCCTTGTAGTATCAGTGTAACTAGAGAAATAAGTAGAAAGACATTTTGTGGACAGATATAAATGTAGACACTTGTGCTTGCTCTTTTAATTTTCATGTGTATATTTGTAGGGGTGACCTATTCATCTGATATCAATTACGTATTTGGTTAAGATTATGTATTTTTGTGGATTTAGAGTCATCTACGGACTTGATTTTATATTACCTATTACTTCCCATGAACCGACTTTTTCTAATTAAATCGGTTAGTAGTGTTCGCTTAATTGGTTTCAGTGATATTTTGCCCACCCCCTAGCAGTTGGTATGCATCGGCGCTGGCCGCTGGACCTGGGTGAGATGCAAGTGTCACTGAGGCATTGTGCATAGCTTCTAGATATATCCCTAAGCATCTTTCCTTAGCCGTGACATAAGTAGTTCACAATTATATGTTAATAATATTCTTTTGAGCTTTGCTGCACAACTGTGGATTGCTTAAGTTTTTGGCAGGCTGTGTTGCAGAAAATATGTACTATCAATTGTGAAATGTAGATGAAAACAGAGCAGATAGACTGATGGTTGTCCATGCTGTTCTGTAAGCCTAGCATAGTGCAGATAGAAAATATATCAGACTATAGAATTTACAGATTGCTCAACAGAGCAGCGCTTGCCCTTCTATTTCATAATTGTGTTAATCTTTCCTGCTGCTGCTTCATCTTCATTATCCTCTTTGTGAATATGAGAAGACAGTGACGACCGATGCGGATGGGTACTGTCCTGGGCAATGGCAGTTTGAATGGGGAAAGGAAACGCAGTGGGTGCCTGAAGAAGACGCCGCCTGCTCTGCTCAGTCTGTGGAAACTGGAAAGCCATGGATCTGATGAGGTGCTGCGAGTGCAAGGTTAACCAAGCAGAAAAGTAGGAAAGGCCGAAAGGTTTTCCACTGATCTAGCTGAGCAAGAGGATTTAAGGCCGGAATGAATAAGAAGATGACCAAAAAAAACATGAATGTTTCAATTTGTGTGTAGATATTTGTAGTTCATTTGTGTACTTGTGCATATATTTCTAGTTCGGGTCTCTGGTAAGAAACAACCGCTTCTTCTGTATATTTCAATGTGATTTTGAGAGAATCAGAGAAATAAAACCGGGTGGAATATACTTTGTGGACTCTGATATGAAATTCCAAGAAACTCATATGTGCGCTAAAAAATGATCGTTGCCAGCACTGCGTCTTTTTTTTTGCCAGGCCGATAAACAGACTCGACGGGCCTAATACTATGCAGCGCAGCGCAAGGGTGATCGAGGCCCATGGCCCAACTACCATGTTCCTTCACTCGTCGGCCCATGAGAAACACCGATGAGGCGCCGATGACCACTCTGGCCCCCGCCCGGCCTTCTCCTCCCTCTGCAGCTTCGCCAGCTGCTCGTGGTGGTGCTACTGTGGGAAGGTGAAGGCAGAGGCGGGGGCGCTAGGGCCAGCTCCGTCGTTGCCGCGTGCCACCGCTGCCAACAGTCTAATCCGACTATCTACCGCGGCAGGAACATTGCGAGGATCCAGATAATCATCTTCAGGAACTCTTAAGCTTCTGGATGCGAATGCTTCATCATTTTCAGGCTGTATAATCAGCAATGCAAATCGCGAATAAGGCAAACTGCAGTGTCCTTCGATGGAAGGTACCTCACTCTAATCCTCGCTTTGGTGTACTGCCTAATCTAGCATTTGCTTTCTTTTGTTCTGCTTGAGAAATTCTCAAATGCATGTCACACCTGTGCATTTTGTTTTTCTGTTTCCATGGTGGATTGATAATATGTGACGACGTCTTCTTTATCTAGACAATCCTCAAATGCATGTCATGCGCTTAGGTATTTTCTTTTTCTGTTTTTGTGGTGGATTGATAAAATGTGACGAGGTCTTCCTTATCTAGCACAATCCTGGGAGCTGGCGAAGATGGCACCATCTGTCGATGGGATGAAGTGGATCATCCGAGCTCCAAAAACTGAAGCAAGTGTTGCTGCTCAGCCACCAGTGGTAATGCTGGACTGATGGTTACACTGAGGCTGGGGTTGTGATGGTTTAGTCTGTTGGTGGAAAGTGCCACCTGGTGGTTTTTTAGTCAAAATGGTGTTAACTGAATGTTGAATGTTTGGATGTTGGCACAGTTATGCTTCGAATGTTTTAAGTTGGGATGCTTGTGCTGGTACATTGCTCCGTGGACAAGTGAACTTAATTTGTTGCAACTTTGGGAACCATTGTCATTTGTTTGTTCTGCAATTCTAAAAAGAGCAAATTTCAGTATACCTGTCTTTTTCAGTACAAGGAAACTAAGTTTGTGGCATGTTTTTGAAATTTACTCTCTTTTTTTTTTTTAAAAAAACCCTGAATTTGTACTCCATCGATGCATTCCTTGGTTAATAGCTTTCCTTTTGAAGTCTTGATAGCTGGGCCTAAAGATTACAAGCTGTTAAAAATTAGTTGAGGTCTTGTTCTATCACCTAGCTAACAAATACTAAATAATGTCTTACCTATCACCCATTCAACTAACAATTATTAGTTATTAGCTGGTTTTTCTGAGCTAACACAACTAAATAATCTTTTACCTACCACACCCAGCTAACAATTACTAGTTATTAGTTGGTTTCTTCCAGCTAATACAACTAAATAATCTCTTACCTACCAACCCGCTGACAATTACTAGTTATTAGCTGGTTTCTTGCAGCTAACACAACTAATAATCTCTTACCTACCACCCCACTAACAATTACTAGTTATTAGCTGGTTTCTTCCAGCTAACACAAGTAAATAATCTCTTGCCTACCACTCCGCTAACATTTACTAGTTATTAGCTGGTTTCTTGTAGCTAACACAACTAATAATCTCTTACTTACCACCAAGCTACAACTAACAATTAGTTAGTTTTTGCCGACCAAGCAAATAATTATTAATAGTTATTAGCTAGTTTCTCCCAGCTAACACAACTAATAGTTAGCCGCTAGTTATTTGCTGGTTTCTTGTAACTAACACAACTAATAATCTCTTACTTACCACCGAGCTACAACTAACAATTAGTTAGTTTTTTCCGACCAAGCAAATAATTATTAATAGTTATTAGCTAGTTTCTCCCAGCTAACACAACTAATAGTTAGCCGGTGATCCAAACGACTCCCATTGTAGCCTCTTTGGGAGCATGTCAGCTCATGCTTTCATGGCTTGCATCGATCTTTCAACAGCTACAAGACACAGCCTTTCCACTGGAAACGGTAGTAACCATTCAATTTGAGCATCAAATTCAGCATCAATCTTTCTGCAGCTACAGCCATTCAGTAACTAATTCAATTTGATGCTCAGCTACTAGAATAGAATGAGCCTGAAATTTGTCCCCAGTTGTGATGGAACGACCGGTCACTAATAGAGTTCAAGAGCTATCTTTAACTTCACATGGCCCGTGGAATTTGTACTCAGGACTTCTTATGAAGTTATGATCATTAGCTGAACCAAAGAGATGCTGAAGTTTCATTTCTTGATAAATTGATGTAGACATAAATTTAATTTTTAAGTATATAAAATAATATATGGTGATGTTTCATCGCAAAAAATAAGAATCAAAATAAACTAAATGATCTACCCCCTAAATAAAATTTGGTAGAGATATCCATGGGTTGTGGTGTCTAAACAAAGTCTAAGTTTAGTTTGGAAATTATGTGTCAAATGTGTTTAAAACATAAATATATTTTAAATATTTTTCAAACTGCCTTTTAAAATGAAATACAAAGAATCAATTCACAAAAAAAAATCAAAAGGTTCATAAACAAGTTTTTTCTATTTCAAAAAAGCTTATGATTTTTTTAAAAAAATGAATATACTATAACAGTGTTTCAATCTGGATTTCAAAATGTTATACAAATTATGATTGTAAATTTGTGGATATACATTGTTTTTGAAAAAACAAGCTTTAAATCAATTTCATAAACTTAAATATTTATATCAGCTTTGGGCCAAAGCCTCGTCCAAATCTCCCAACTATGACCTTTATTTGTTTTTCTTTGCAGATTCCGACCTTCCTTATTATCCTTATCTCAGGACGAATCCATCTACCCAGCTGCCTCCCAGCTCTTCATTGCCCTGGTCAAGTCCTCCATCTCCTCCGACTCCACCCGACGCCTCCTTGCAGTTGTGCCATCTGTCATCGGGCCTTCGTTGAGCATGTCGCCTCCCACACTGCAGGTCATCATCCCCTGATTCTGAGGAAGTTGTCCCTAAATCCTTCGTCGACAACTCCAACATCATCTCCGGTTCGGCATAGATGACGGCCCTTGTCGGCTTCCTCAACCACTTCAAACAGTCGCGTTGCGAGGTTAATCCATCATATTTCCATGTGTCGGAGCCGCCTCTGGAGACCATCGCTAGGGACCTTCTCGGCGACATCATCGTTGTGCTCCCCTTCGTTGCGGTTGGAATATGCATTTCCTATGCCATACCGTGCATGTGGCTGTGTAGGTCGTGTACGTGTCCTTCCGTTTAGTGCTTGCGAGTTTGGTCACCGCGTCCAGTCAGTGTTTCTTACGTGCGCAGGAGCGACCAAACGCTAGGAGAGTCCGGTCGTCAGTGATGACCGAAAGCGTCCGGTCGATATAAATTCTCCAGAATCTCTCTCTTCATGATCAGATGCTGAGAAAAGGAGGTTCAAATGTGACTGGACGTGGTGTTGCCTCACATTTGTGAGAGCCGTTGGGTGCCAACAGTAACATTCAAATGGCTAGTACAGGTGGCACTCAAAGAGCGACTAGATGCTGCTACTAGACTTTGCCACAATATGATCAGACTCTGCCATAGTGTGTCGGTCACTAGACTTTTGCCACAATATGATCAGACTTTGCCACAATATGATCAGACTCTGCCATCAGTGCACCCTGAAGCGCATCAAATCAGTGCACAGAAATCAGGATAAGATGGTAACCGCTATTTTAGCCCTTGAGGCTATAAAAAAGGAGTGTGTATGTGTGTCGCCAGCCTTGGTTAATGCTTGGCACCCTTGGGACTTAGTGTCCATGCTTGTGTAGTTCTTGTAAGAGTGCGAATCGACTGCAAAGTGAGTGATTCTAATGCGTTGCTTTATGGCATTGCATCTAGTGGCACTAGGTGATTATGTTGCAAGGCAGTGGTGCTTGTTACTCTTGGAAGTTGCCACCTCCTAGACAGCTTAGAGATTGTGACTCCATCGAAGCACGCAAGAAGATTGTGCGGTGCTCCAAAGAAGAGATTTTGAGGGGTATTGTGCTCGCCCCGCGGGGATCATGAGGAGCAACTCTATTAAAGAGAGACAAGAAAGGGCGACAAGTGGTCTAGTGTTGATACTAGATACGCACACAGAAGAATCCAAGAGAAATAATCCGTAAGCGCACGGATATTGGTGAGCACTTCACCCGGGAGATATTCCAGAGTATCGTTATTTATTTATCCGCTAGGAGAAAACGTGCAGATGACTAACCCAAGTCTATACTTAACCCCTGAGCTACAGACAAGATAGCGAGATATAAGCGATATAGAGAGGATTACTCCGACAGTCTTCTTCCAACCTATGGCAAGCTTTGCGACTATTGCTCTATGGGGGGCACCTAAGGAAAAGAGACACCACAGAGGATGGTTAAGCCCGGCACACTACGACCTACCTTACCTCCTGACGGAAAGTGGGCTACGAAGATAACAAAGGGACTGTCACTTCCCCCGCTACTACCATGTTCCGGCCAGATAGGGAGTATCTACGAGTGTTCCTAGCCGAAGCACCACGCTTACGCTACAAACGATTAATCTATTCCCTACCGGTAGCGAATAAAGTAAACTCGTAAACAAAAGAACAATAATAACAATGAACTTACTAGTATTAGAAGTTGAATTACCGAATGATCCTAGAACCAAGCCTCGGGCGAGGAGACTTGATCCCGTAGGTATAACAAGAGAGGAGACACCGACAGGCCGGGCTTCCTCCAACTCTACCTCCACCCTATACTCTCTCAATCTCTCTTGAATGCTAAGCTCTAGGGAGGAGATCCATTCAAGGGACCTCTCTCACCTGATCCTCTCTCAAAATAATGAATTATGGTTTCAAGGGGATGCCTCCTCCAGGGGCCAGGGGCCTTGCTTATATAGTCCTATAGGATGTACCGCATCCGTCGGATCAAACCGACCTAAATCAACATATTTTTATTGATCCTCAAAGGCGGTGGAGGCAGGATCCGTGAGACGGAGCCTGATTGGCTGAGCTCCTGGGGCGGGCGCCCAAGGGGTCTGGGCGGCCGCCCGGCTCCGGAGCCCTATCTGCTTCCCGTTTGGTCCAGAGCCTTCTCGAACCTTCCTGATTACAGAAAATTGCCCATATCCCGTCTCCATGTAAACCTGCCATGTGGGCCTTTCTTGGTTCTTTTCAGCTGACACCCTGTAGAAATAGACATTCACCAAAACTCGTAGAATTCTATTAGTATAACCCCTATATCTAGATGGTATTTATATTTAGTCCTTTTTCATGTTATGTTGATGGTTAAAATCGATACTTATCTACCGTCAACAACTCCCCAAACTCACCCTTTACTCGTCTCGAGCAAAGATAAACTCGATGATGGATCGGGAGTCGCTACAATACTTTCACGCCTCAAAAGTACACATGTGTTCAAACAAGAACTCTCCTCCGAATTAGAGTGAACTATTCGACTCAAAACTTACTCATATTACCTTTCACCATGGGGCTGCAGCCGTCACTTGGGTGTTGAGCAATTGAAAGACAGACGGTCAAGTCAAGCGCTATGTTTCTCGCTCTTTGATCAACTATTGTACGGAGTTTTTGTAAGATTTTTAAATAAAACTCGAGTTTCCTTGTATGATCCTTTCAAGTCTCTCATTTTGTGGTATTTTACGGATCCTTACCAAGGCATGTGTAGTGTATGCCTTCTCTCTATTATCCTACTTCTAATAGGCTTATGTGGAGCTCATAGGTGGGGAGACAGCACAAACATACTTGCATATGTTGCGCAGTTAAACCGTGGATCCAGAGGAACTAGTCATACAATCAAATCATATGTGCATGTGAATGAAAAGAGTGAAAGGAGTGATATAAATGGAGATGATGATAAGGAAATAATTATGAGGGGTGATCAATAATGGTGAAGATCTAATTCTACATTTTCTCCTTGGGGATAACATACCTCCCTTATGTGGAAATTGAAGACCTTGAATCTTTGGGGGAACTTGGCTTGCTCACTTATTTTTC
>JAENPR010002381.1:0-59332 GCA_018135685.1 Themeda triandra | reverse complement strand
CCCCTTTTTTTCCTGAAGCAAATCGTGTTTTGTATGTACACACATGGGAAAAAGGAAAACTGGATCTGAGATAAGTTGCGCCAACTGTCAGAGTTCTTCCTTCTGTCTTAGTGTCATGTAGAACAGTGGGAGAGAAGAGAGAGGAAATGGTCTGAGCAAATGGTAAACATCATGAACTAGTAACTGATAATTTTTTTCCTCGATGGTGTTTCATGCCATAAATTACTGACGACACAGATGGGATTAGAGGAAACATTGTGTGTAATAAATTACTTTTTACTTATCACTACTAGCTGTTTAACTGGTCTATAAAAAATTGTTTTAAACAAATGTGCAGATGTGTAGTGTTGCAGCGTCCAGATGCGCAGTAGCAGGGCAGGTTGGTTGGCAGCTCCTACATGTGTTGCGAGAGCATGGTATGCTTCGAGGATGCATTCCTGTAATAATTCAGGTGATACACCATCATTTTCCTTGTGCTGCATATCAAGAGAGGGATCATCGTGTGATGTCTTTGTGACATTTATACATGTAGACCTTCTCCTCAACCTATTGTGTGGTCTGGATGTTGTCGTACTTACTAGTTAGCATCTTCTGTTTGCTAGAAACGAAATAATGTTTGCATTCCCAGTAGAAAGCTTTGGCGAATCATAAAAAATTAGTGTTATCAGGATTGTACTTAGCCATGTGTTTCACCCTAGGACTACTGTTCTGCTGTGTTCATATTTGTTGAGAAGGAATGCTTTTGACAGATATTATTACATTATAAACTTCCAATAGAGAATGTAAAATCTTGTGTCCTAACAGAGTCACAGGATAGCTTTCTTTTCTCAATTGACCCTTGCTAACCCAAGTGCTGGATATAGTAGATTGAGCTACTCTGTACAATGTTACAATCTGATACCTAGTTGTGCACAATATATAATTCCTTATTTAAAAGGATTTTTGTGAAACTAAACTGATTTAATTTGGTTAATTTTTAGATTACTGGTTGCCAGAATATTCAAATTCTTTCACTCCAACACTAAACACCCTTTTGCATCAGATAGCTTGCAACACTAACAACTAGCATTGCAGGGCTCAGATGTTCAGTAGCAGGGCAGGTTTTGGTTTGCAGCTCCTGGTTGTGTTGTGGCAACATGGCTGGTTAGTTCTTCTCCCTAAATTTATTGCTGGGAATATACTTTTCTATGCTTGTTAAGATGAAACACTTAAGTTGAAATGAAGTCTGTAATGTGTGACAACCTTGATCAAGTGCAATTGTTAAGCCTCGTAACTGAATGATAAGTACAGGAATCATAGATGTTGAATTTTTCATGACTTTTGCTACACTGTTTTAAAGATGGTCAAGTGTTCAAACATTTTGAGAATGGGGTTGGTGAACCTGCAACAAGTAAATTCTGAACGTGTTGTGATTCTGCACGTATTGGTCTATATAATGCTAGTACACTGAATTTGGTTTGAATAAACACGTGTACATGCAAGCATACACACCGGTATCCTCTTGTGTTCAGCTGCATTTTGTATTCAGCAAATACGCTTGCATAGTTATTTTTAATATGTGATTTCTGCACAGTTTTGTTTGCTTTGGAAGAAAAAATGACATTGTAAGATCAGGCTACCATAGGATAACTGAATATTCTTATTCTTTGCACTGTCCAGACACTTCTAAATCTGGACATTTTCTAAAGATAGGTTCTTGTGCACTTTTGGTTCTAAAAAATACTTGGGAAACTACTTCCTTTAGTTGAAAGTAACTCCAACTGAAAATGGAGTACTTTTTTTTTTAATTTTAGAACCAGAACTATGTTATTTACAACAATTGGATAGGAAAATTTCCAAAATGAGATAAGCTTCTTGGTAATTACTAATATTCAACATGTTCAGAACTAGCCTATCAAACAGGGAAAATGGAAAAAATGAGATGAGCTGCTTAGCGGTTAATAAAATTATAAGATCATTTCTAATATCATACTAATATGGTGAATTCTTTTATAAAATAAATCTGGGTTCTAAAGCTGTTTTTTGGTGTACAGTTTTTACTAAATATGCACTATTGTTCATTTTTGGTGCAACTCATGTTAGCTCTAGGTGACCTGTACATCATCTGGTGTTCATGTTGGTACTTTTTTTTGTAGGAATTGCTGACAAAAAAAAAAATAAAATAAAATAGAGATGCCACACATCCAAAGGAAGCATAAAGTGACATGGTAAGTTACCTTGCATACTTCGTTTACTTCTATGGGATACTCAGCTTACAACTAGACCATTATGAAATTTTTATGTTACTACACGTATTGATTTACTATATACGTGCTAAACATGAATATAACTCTTGTTTCCACCTTTCATGGGTTGATGTGCGAAATATAAATATATTCAGATCATTTCTTTTTGATGTAGAGGGCACAAATGGAGATGGATCCCCTCATGTTTCAGCAAACTTGGACCACAACAGTGATGGTACAGACTACTGACTAGTGGTTGTAGGTATTTTGTGGAGCCAGCATATTTGTTCATAGTAATATGCATTTGGGCTGCATAACTTATCTAGCAACTTAGGTTCTCTGATTTAGGTAGCAGTAGCTTCATAGGGAGAGCTGTACAACTTATCTAGCAACTTAGGTTCTCTGCTGACTTGCAGCTGCTTCATGTATGACCTAAGGTTGTAACATGTTACCAGATGTATGAATTTCTAGTGATGATATATGTATTGAGACATTTGAATATAACATTTATCGCAATCTTATGGTTGAATGGTTCATCAAGCTTATGTGAAATGGATTGGCTATGATTTGATTATGATTAGTTCAATGAGCTTTTATTGATATTATAAAAATGTGCTTTACTGAAAGGAGGTATGAATCTTCCCTGACGGGGCCATAACTGACAGGGAAAGTATGGACCTTCCCTGATGGTATGTGGCTGACAGCAAAATTTGAACCTTCCCTGACGGCAGTGTCACTGACAGGAAACATCTTCCCTGACGACAGTCTTAACTGACAGGAAACATTTTCCCTGACGGCAAAGGAAAAAACGACAGGGAAGCTCTCTCCTGACGGCAGTAACTGTCAGGGAATAGTCCGTGACGGTTTTCCGTCAGGGAAGGCCCACTTTCCCTGACGTTTTTCTCCTGACGGGTTATCCCTGATGGTTGCCATCACGGAAAGTCTTCCCTAACGGTTTTAGGTATCTTTCCTGACTATTTCCTTCGTCACGGAAAAAAAGCTGCTCGGGTAGTGCAAGTCCAAAAGCTGCTATGACCTCTGCACTCTGCTATGTATAAAGAGTGCCTCTAGCGGTTTTTTTTTTCGAATACGCAAAAGACTTGCGTATCTTAGCATTTAAGTAGAAGAGTTTTTTTGCAACCACGTTTTCACGCTCATTTGGGAGGGAAGATATTACATGAAGCGCCGCTCCCATGCATTACATCGTTTATTAGTTGATTACTCGCGTATTAAACAACCTATATTGTGCGCACCAGCCTCGACCCATTGGTCAGCGGTATGCTTGATGGTGGAAAGGAGCCGACTACATGTAGTCATGTCCCCGCAGAAACATCTTGCGTTCCATTCCTTCCAAATCTCCCAAGCCACGAGGGCGAAGAGGGTGTCCGCTTCCTCTTTTCTTCATGCCATCTCCGGCGCCATTGCTCCCACTAGCTGCTGATTGAGCCTGCACCCACCTGAGAAGCGTCAACTTGTAGCACCTCCAAGATGGTCCACCATATCTGTCTCGAGAAGGAGCGAGCAGCGGTGATGTGGTCGATGGTTTCGGGGACTTGGTCATAGAGGTAGCGGTTGTCGTCCGCATCTAGTCCATGGCGCCGCCTCCTGTCTGCGGTCCAGTGGTCCAGTGCCTCCCCGGATGGCGAGCCATAGGAAGATCTTCACCCTTAGAGGTGCCCACGTCTTCTAGATCTTGTTGCATCCGGGAATGGGGTGTGAACCCATCCGCAGAGTTCGGTATGCTAATCTGGAGGTATAAATTCCATGTGACAGTCCATCTCCTGATGATGCAGTCCGCGCCATCGCTGAGTTGCACCTGCATGACCCGGTCACACAACCTCCGGTATTTATGCGTGGCTGGCTCTATGACCCCGCCCCTCTCTCCCCCCGCGGTGATTTGGCGCACCCATGCGTGGCCCTGAAGTCCTTCGGCCATGGTCGTAGTCTGGACATTCTGCGACTGACGAACGGTAGGAGCGCCGGAGCGATATCCTTGACCGCTTGGCCTTGGATCCACTGTCCTGTCCAGAAGGTGGTTGATCGTCCGTTCCCGATGACCGTGTATGTCGACATGTTGAAGAAGTCCTGGACCTCCTGTGCCACGGATAGTGGTAGTCTGGCCCATGCTCGACTTTCATCCGCTTGCTGCAGCCACAACCACCTACTAGGGGCCATGGATAGCGGTAGTCCGGCCCATGCTCGACTTTCATTTCGTTTAATATTTCCTCCTAGTAGGGGCCATGGCCCCTCCTGTTTACATAAAAAACACACACCAAGAGCAAAGTATTTTCAATATTAAGAACACTAAAAGCATCGAGAACATGATGCAGACAAACTAAAAGTTGTTTTGCATCAGTTTAGCCGGAGTGACTAGAAGCAACAGAAGCAGATGAATTCCCTACAAAGTACCCCTTCCAAAGGAATCGCGTAGGATTTCACAAGAATCCGTTCAATTTCATAAAAAAACACAGGAACAAGAATTTTTTTGCATGTTCCAAACCGGCCCTAAGACATTTCAGTTGCTGCATAGTTTTTGCTATACACTTAGATATACACTATGCTTGGATTCACAGTAAAAGCAATGTATGTAAAAAAGTCAAAACATATTATAATTTAGAATCGAAAGAGTAGTATATAAATACTAGTTGTTGAGAATGCCTCGCCTGGTTTTGTGAATAGAAATCATACACGGAGAGAGGCAGAATGCCTGTTTTAAATTTCTAATTTACTGGCAACAAGCAATATAGTATTCTCCAAGGCTCACAAAGTTCACAAGACTGTACTGTTAATCTGAATCCTGAGGCATGGACTACATATTATCATACTCCCTCCGTCTCAAAATACATGTCCCTAGAAAATCGTGTTTCCCTCACAAACACGTTTCCCGGGCGACACGTATTTAGAGACGGAGGGAGTATATCACATCCAGGATTTAGATCATTTGCAACTCCTACACTTCTGCATACGTACCTAAGTACCTCCCCTGTGGAATGTAAAGATGCATTTTCAACATAGAAAAACACCAATCCAACCTCATGAGTCATGAGTACAAAAGTTTCACAAGGAGTTTAACACACCCCAGTTCTCGAAGTGGTGCAATTCCAACATAATACGAGAGAATCAGGATTCAGGACCAGCAATTGCAATGTAATTAACCACCTAGACTTTTAACATACAATTGCATGCAGAGGTTTCACCTTTGGGAGAGAGGTAGCTCCGGCAGGCGGAATCAGCAGCGACGAACGACCGTGGCCGCGCCGACACCACCATACTGCGCAGCGGGCACACGCTCGCTAGCTCGGCCGCTGCAACAACGGGCCGGGGACAGGTGGGGGTTGGTGGGCTCTCGCTCGCCGGGCACTCAGAGTCGGGCTGGTGCAGATCCGGCGTCACAGTGCTATCTTCCTCCTCTGCTTCGACGACTGGTGAAGGCAGGAGCACCGGCTCTGGTAGTGGGACCTTAGAGTGGGACCTCCTCTGGGATGCGAGTGCGCTGGGGGCTGTGGGTTTGGGTTGGCGCCAGCACTGGGGTGGAAGCCGGCGGCACGATGGTGGGGGGCTCTCTATCGTCGGGGCTTTGGCTCTTGCTCATTTCGAATTCACCATAAGGTCACATATTATCATATATCACATCTAGGATTTAGATCACTTTGCAACTCCTACACTTTTTTGCATACGTAGCTAAGGCTAGTCTCAATGCAAGGTTTCATCTCCCAGTTTCCAAGACGTAAAACTTGAACATGATACATGTCTATCTCTCAATGTATAGTTTCATTGCACTGTTTCATGCATTATTCTAGCTTGCTTATGGATCCCCCCGACCTCTCTCTTTTCCCTCTCTCTCCCTTCCCTTTCTTCTCCGCCCATGTGCCGTTGCCAGAGGAAGATGCTCGGCGGCGGACGAGCTCGTGGCCGGCGGAGCCCTCACGGCCGAAGGAGGACACCGCGACTGGAGGAGGATGTTAAATGTATGAAAGCTCTATTATAGGCCTATATGGCCCGGCTCTCTAGCCTTCTATATATAGGCTCTATATATAGGCTCTAGCCCTCTATATATACTGAGCTCCTCCTCTGGAGTGACTAAGTTCTCAGATCCCCAAGGCTCGTAACATGGTACCAAAGCTATGGTTTAGGGTTAGGATAAGCCTGATCTAATCCACCCACAATCCATTTTTTCTCCCTTGGGACTCCTCTGCTTCGCTCGACCTTTTGCCGTGCTTTTCTCTGCTCCATGCGGCTGATTGTCGCGTCTGTTCTTCGTCGCGCCATTCCTTCGTCTTTGTGCGGCCTCGCACCTTCGTATGGCCCGTCGCCATGCACTATCTTCCGTCGCCCGCCGTCATCGTTCCCGCGCGAACTCTCGCGGACCCGGCTCGACTACAGTTGATCCAGCCCGACTTCTTCACGCGCGGGACTCCTTCACACACGATCTCCTTCACGCGCGGGCTTCACTTGCGGACGCGGGACGCGGGCTTCACTCGCGGACACGGGACGCGCGACGACTCCTTCACGCGCACGGCTTCACTCGCGGACGGCGGCTTCACTCGCAGACGCGAGACGCGGGCTTCACTCGTGGACGCGAGACTGTAATATGCGATTTTAAGGACAAAACCAGATATACACCATAGGTGAGAGTTAGAAGTCAAATCTCACATATAGCTACAAAGAAGGGGCAGTATCAAATCATAATGCTTAATTATAACATACTTAGAACAAAAGACATAACCTTAGACAGCAAACAGCGGATAGACAACTCTGATCTTTGGGTTCACTATGAAGCCTTTCAAAGGTTCGTCTAACAAGTTAGGGCCGCTAGATTTCCTCATCAATAAGCATGAACCCTCCCCCAAGAGGTGACTAACAGAAGACAAACAACACTCTCTTGGCAGGTTGCGGGTTCATACAGATTGGAGCCCCTTTTTCGCCCTTTCGGGTAACCACTAACAAGCTAGAAAAGGTCCTCATACTGAGCTAAAGCCAGAGCCATATAGCCCTCACAGTCGTACTGTAAATCCCAGCTTTTGCCGAAGGATAACATTAATCTTTTATGTTTATCATATATTCATTAATCAAGCTTACTAGATCATGGTTACAGAAAGAAAATACAAACTATACTTGCCTTATCTCAGATCCTTCCTCTTGTTCAAACCTTTGTAAAACTGCTTCTTGATCTCCAACTCTTCTTGATTAGCAACTTTGAGATCCCCAACTTCTTTTAGATCACCAACGCATAGCTCACCGATTGGACACACGATCA
Source organism: Themeda triandra (assembly GCA_018135685.1). Taxonomy (NCBI): domain Eukaryota; kingdom Viridiplantae; phylum Streptophyta; class Magnoliopsida; order Poales; family Poaceae; genus Themeda; species Themeda triandra. The sequence continues at coordinate 51,850 of JAENPR010002381.1, read as the reverse complement.
AAGAGCACCACACAAGCATCTATATAATCATTCACGAAGCAAGCAATAGAACTAAATTAGAACAATACACCAATCATAATAAAACAGAATGAAAAGTTTGTAAAACAACTCTACTCGTTGCTACGATCATATAGACGTCAAGTTCACCAAAACCGGAGCTATAACGACGAAGATATGAATTTTCAATGATTTTCCTATAGACTAAAAATGCATTAAATATGATCTCCTAATCTAAAAGTTACAAACTGAACTAACAGTAGCACTAACACGTAGATTACGAAATTACGAATCCAACGCAAGTTGAACGGACCAAAACGAAGTTAAAACGGAGATTTTATGAGTAAAACAATATGGGACGTATACATGTATTTCCTTGTATTTCGAGATTTGTTTTTATGAAGGAAAACGGCCAGGAAACAAATGAATGATATCATGAAGGCTAGGATCGACATTATCAAAGCTAACAAGGCATGCAAGCTCTCAGTTTGACTCTGAAAAAGAACATGAAGATACAGCAGGAGAATAGAGAGAACTCACGTAGGAATTTCTGAAGGATGATGAAGGCACGGCAAGGGTGTACGGCTCGCTCGTCTTGCTTTGGGCTGACTCGAGCTATTGACCGATGGCGGACTGCAGCTATTGGGAGCAGATCAGCCGACGATTCTGGACGGAAGAAAACTCGTCGAACGCGAGCTCGGCAAAGCGGCAGCACAGCATCCTCGACGAGGGCTCGGCAAAAGGTCGCAGTCGATGGAGAGGCAGCCGACGGCGTCAACAACTGTGGCGGCGGCGTTTTTGCTTGGCAACAAGGCCTAGCAGTTAGCACGGCAGCCGGACGGAGCTAGGGCAAGGCAGCAGCAACTTCACAAGACGGCGACTCGACGAGCACCGTCGGCTGGGAGGACACATACGTTGATAGATAATTATATCATTTGAACAAGATATATATGATGGATTATAGGCAAAACGTTAAGGATGGATATGTTGTTGGTGCACGTACCGTGCATGGCCCTCGAGGCATGCATATGGCGTACACTGGCTGGTTTGGATACAGGAGCATGCTGGACGGCTTGTGGCAAGCAAGCTAGCGCCATGACAGAGACTTGCACAGCAAGACGACGCTGGGGTTTCTATTGGGCGCAGGGCGCTGGGCTCGGCTCTGCTACTAGAGCATGTGGTTTGGACGGCAGCTATGCTGCTGTAGAAACAACGAGAAGCCATGGATTAGATGAGAGTTAGATATGGAGACAGGAACTGATATTAAAGTGCCGGATTATTATCAATATGACAATGACGATGGATCTTACCAGCTGATCTCGAGAAGATGATGAGCACGGCAAGGCAACTAGGACACGATCGGACCGGCGTGTACAGGCGGGACGCTGTAGGTGACGATGTAGTAGAGAAAGTAGGGAAAAAGATTTTGCTACCTTGGGGATTTCCAAACTAGGGACTCCCCTTAAGAGATAGTATTTGGTGTATTTTCTCAAAGGTTGGTTCATATATATAGGGAGGAAAACTACCCACATACACATCAATTAGCATTATGGTACTAATTGATAATGCATCACTACCGGAAACGGCTTATTTGCCGATGGCCGGGGACTTTGCCGATGGCAAAGTTGTCAGCCATCGGCAAACCCCGATGGCAAAGTAGGGCCATCGGCAAACCAGTTTTTGCCGACGGCACAGCCATCGGCAAAGGCTGGCCATGGGCAAAGCCATTCTTTGCCGATGGCCTAGCCATCGGCAAACAAAAGCCATCGGCAAACCGCACTTTTTGCCGACGACCAGGCCATCGGCAAAGCCCGGCCATCGGTAAAATTGGCCCAGGGTAGACGCCGTCCGACGCCGGCCGACGCCGTGCCCTTTGCCGATGGCCGAGCCGTCAGGCCGTCGGCAAAAGAGAAGACTTTGCCGATGGCCGCGGCCATCGGCAACGACCGCCACGTGGCGGCCTCGGGAGAGCGACGGCGTCGGCAAAGTTTGAATTTTTTTTGTTTTTTCCTGCCCATTTTTTTCTGGTGCCTTCCTACACCAAATACAACCCACCTCCAAATCTTGGGACAATTTTGAGTTTTTTCCTATATTTCGTTAATTATTTCTGTTTCTTTGCAATTTTTCGGCGACTCCAAATTTGAACTGCAGGTACATGAAATAATGGAACTTTTTGATTCGAAACATGGTATTCATGATGCTCGGAGAGGCCATATCCAGGATCTCGCATGAAATTACGACCATGTTGGCATCGTAACATGGGGGAGTCACGTGCACGAAAAGTGTTTTTAAATTATAAAAAATCCAAACGAAGTCCGAAATTGATGAAACTTGACGAGTTGTGTTGGCATCGCATGCGGAGCCGGTGGTAAAAATTTCAAAAAGTTTCGAGCAAGTGGTGACGTCGGATGGCCAACACCCGAGACATCTCCACATGTGATGATTGGCCATCCGACATCACAACTTGCTCGAAACTTTTTGAAATTTTTACCACGGCTTCCGCATGCGATGGCGAGACAACTCGTCAAGTTTCGTCAATTTCGGACTTCGTATGGATTTTATATGCTTTAAAAACACTTTTTGCGCACGTAACTCCCCATGTTACGACGCCAACATGGCCGTAATTTCCAGCGAGCTCCTGGATACGGACTCAACATACTTCTAGAATCATGAATACCATCTTTCGAATAAAAAAATCCCATTATTTCATGTACCTGCAGTTCAAATTTGGAGTCACCGGAAAAATGCAAAGAAACAGAATTAATTAACGAAATATAGCTAAAAAACTCAAAAATGTCCCAACTTTTGGAGCTGGGTTGTATTTGGTGTAGTAAGACACCGAAAAAAAAAATTGGGAAGAAAAACAAAAAAAAATTCAAAGTTTGCCGACGGCATGTGTGGCGTCGGCAAAGATGGTTTGCCGATGGCCGGGCCCGTGTGGCCATCGGCAAAAAGGCGGTATTTGCCGACGGCCAGCCGGGCGTCAGCGAAGCCTTTTTTAAAAAAAAAAAAAATGGATAACAAGCCCGGCCCGCGGGCGAAACCCTATCCCAATCCATTCCCCACCCGCGCCCGCACGCCGCCGCCGCTCCCGATCCGCCGCCGCTACTCCGGCCATCGCCGCTCCCGATCCGCCGCCGCCACTCCGGCCACCGCCACCGCCTCGCGCTCCGCTAGCACGTGCTCCGCCAGCGCCTCGTGCTCCGCCAGCACCGCCGCTCCCGCTCGCCGCCGTGCCCCTCTCGTCGCCGCTCCGGCGCCGTGCCACACTCCCCGTCGCCGCCGCTCCCGCGCACCCGCCGCCAGCTCCCGCGCCGTGCCCCACCCCCGCCAGCGCCGCACCCACGCGGAGGTCGTCAGCGCCGCCAGTTCGAGCCGCCGCCCGCGCCGACGGCCAGATCCGCGGCCAGCGTGCGTTGCTCGACGGCGCTGGCCGGCTGCCACACGTGCGCCGCCCGCCGCACCGCAACTCGTGGCCGCCGCGCTTGCCCTTGGTCGGCCCGCCTTGGTGCCACAGTAGGGAGCAGGAGGTAGGAGGAGGAAGAGAAGGGAGGAAGAAGAAGAAGGGGGGAGGAAGAAGAAGGAGAAGAGAGGAAGAATAAGAAGGAGAAGAGAGGAAGAAGAAGAAGAAGGGGGAGGAAGAAGAAGGAGAAAGAGGAAGAAGAAGGAGAAGGGAGAAAGAAGAAGGAAGAAAAAGGATAAGGGAGAAGTAGAAGAAAAAAGAAGAAGAGGGAGAAGGAAGAAGAAGGAGGAAGAGAGGAGGAGAAGGGGAGAGGGTAAGGAGGTGCCTCGGCCATCTTCTTCGCGTGTACATATTGCCGACACCTCCACCTCCACCATCGTCGATCCGGCTACGAGAGCAAGGTATATGAACCCTTCTCTTCTTGTCAGCCTTCGTGCCGTTGTGATGTCGGCCTTCGTGCCGCTGTGTTTATCGGCCTTCGTGCCGCTGTGCTTATCGGCCTTCGTGCCAATGTGGTTATCGGCCTTCGTGCCGTGGTGGTTATCGGCCTTCGTGCCATGGTGGTTGTTGGCCTTCGTGCCATGTTTTTTGCAGGTTTTGGAACCTCCCCGTGCAGGGGAGGTGCTGCCGAAATTTTGAGTGGATACTAATCTTTTTTTATCTTTTTGTAGGAGGAGGACCTGTGGGGGGTACTCGGTGACCACGATCTTCTTCGTGGGCGTTGCGGGTCTTCCTGCACCGCGTCGACTCTCCACCGGCCCGCTACCCGCCTCTGCGCCGCCACCCTAGGTATAAATCACCTCTGTGCCTTATAGTTGTTGTAAGTACATTGCGTAACCGAATTAGGCATCTCCCGTCCGAAGGGGATTCGCGGTCGTTGGTATGCGGATCAGTGCATATCTGCGATGGTGTCTCTTTCGGATTGTCCATGTTTTTTGGACAACCCGAGGATGCGTAGATGGGTTAGTTTCCATGTTCCGCCCCCATTTGAGTCGGAGTTTTGGCAGCCCCTCCCCGTTGTTCTCCGGATACACACTCTCCCTGTCGGGACGTGTATCGGGAGAACAGCGGGGAGGTGCTGCCGAAATTCCGTCTCGGATGGGAGCGGAGCATGGAAGCTAACCTCATCTACGCATCCTCGGGTGGGATTAGGACCTATCCTTCACCTATTAGATGGTAGGAACGCCTTGTAGATGCAGCTCTTGGTTTTATTACTCGCTTACGTTGGCGCATGACAGAGGATGGCTGACCGTGAGTGGATGTACACGGGGTTCAAAGGCAAGACAGAGGAATGGGTAAGGGGGACCAGTCACTTCCTAGATCAAGCATTTGGCCCAGCTGCTAAAGGGGCGATTCGGGTGTGGTGTCCCTGTAGCAAGTGTAAGAACGACGTAAAGAAAGAGAGGCGGCCGATATACCATGATATTTGGAAGAACGGATACGTTCCAAACTATACCCGCTGGATCCTCCATGGGGAACGCGAACGACTTAGGGAGGTGGTGTTGACGGTCGTTAACTCATAAAATCAACCGTCAACTCAGCATGCAAATGGACCTATTTATAAATACTTGATAGATATAGGGTTACCACCGAGAATTCCACGAGTTTTGGTGAATATCTATTTCTCGGGGTGACAGTTGAAAACTACCCAAGATGGTCCACATGTCGGGTTTACATAGAGAGAAAGACCGAACGGGTGAAAAAGTATAATCTAGAAGACTCCAGAAGGCGACACCTGAAGCCTGGGGTCCACCTGGCATTGGCCAGAGTTGGCCGCCCCTAGGCCAGGGTCGGCCGCCCCGTCAGCTCAACCAACCAGGTTGAGTCTCGCGGATCCTGCCTCCACCGACTTTGAAGATGAATAATAATCGTCCATTTAGGTCGGTTTGATCCGAGGGCTGTGGTGCATTCTAGAGGGCTATATATTCAGAGCCCCTGGCCCTAGGAGAAACTCTAATTCATTCTCTGATTCAGAAGAGAGAGAACCTCAAGTTCAGAAGCCCTAATGCATATTTTCTAGAGAGAATTAGCTAGAGAAGGGTCCCTCGAATGGATCTATCTCTATAGGGTATTAGTATCAAGAGAGATTGAGAGAGTATAGAGTGGAGGTAGATTTGGAGGAAGCCCGGCATGTCGGTGTCTCCTCTCTAGTGTACCTGCGGGATCAAGTCTCCTAACCCGAGGCTTGGTTTCAGGATCATTCGGCAATTCAACTTCTAATACTAGTAAGTTCGTTGTTATTATTGTTCTTTGGTTTACAAGTTTACTTTATTCGCTTCGCGTTGGGAATAGAGTAATCGTTCTTTAGCATAAGCGTGGTGCTTAGGCTAGGTTCACTTGTAGATGCTCCCTATTCGGCCGGAACCGTGGTAGTAGTGAGGGAAGTGATAATCCCTTTATTACCTTTGTAATCCACTTCCCGTTGGTAGGTAAGGTAGGTCCTTTGTGCCCGGTTTAGCATCCTCTGCGGTGTCTTTTCCTCAGGTACCCCCTTAGAACAATAGTCTCAAAACTTGCCATAGGTTAGAAGAAGACTGACGAAGGAGTTCTCTCTATATCGCTTAATTCTCACTTGACTAGCAGCCCAGGGGTAGTAGTAAAGATCGGGTTAGTCTATTGCACATTTTCTCCTAGCAGATAAAAACATACGATACTCAGGACTTATCTCCCGGGTGAAGTGCTCACCGATATCCGTGTGCTTACGGATTATTTCTCTTTGATTCTTTCGTGTGCGTATCTAGTGTCAACAAGCATTTTAAAGCGCCGTTGCCGGGGAGAAAGACGGTGCCTTAGATAACCTAAATCTTGCTCTACCTTGTACCTATACTTTTTTCTCTCACTTTACTTTTCCGTACATTTTATCTTTTTCTATCCTTATGGATAATTCAAATTCCATTCCTATCTTTCAATTTTCTGCATCCACGGAGACTAGCCTAGTGCCACATGAGTCATCACAACCTATCCAAACACCTAGCTATAGGCTGAGTGTGTGGTTGATTGCATTGGTCCAAAGCCTATCCTTTTCAGGAGAAGGAGATGAAAACCCTTACCTTCACATTAGAGACTTTGAGCAAACATGTGACTATCTTCGCAAAAAGGGCATGTCCGACAAAACCCTCCGTTGGAAGCTATTTCCTTTCTCATTAAAGGGAAAGCTAGACAATGGTATGATAGAGCTGTAGGTAAGCAACAAGGGGATTGGGGATCCTTACGCTCCAACTTTTGCCTAGATTTCTATCCCATCTCCCAAATCATCGACCTTAGAGTCACGGTTCTGACTATTAAGCAAGAACTGAAGAATCTTTGGCCTCATCCTGGAATCGTTTTACTACACTCTTAGCATCAGGCCCAGACCTTAGTCTACCAGATCCTATTCTTTTACAACATTTTTATAAAGGTCTGAGTAGAGACAGTAGAAAATTGCTCGACACAACTTCGGGAGGATCATTCCTGCATATCTCCTCTAAGAAAGCAAGATCAATTCTAGACCAAATCCTATCCAGTGAATTAGACAACCTCCTAGAAGTAGAACCTCAAGTAGCTGAAGCCAAACCTTTGCCGATACACCATCAACTTCAGCTAACCCATGTCTTGAGCAAGACAAGGAAGACATTCCACTTTCTGATTTTATGCTAGATATTGAACCTGATCTGTTTTTTGATTTTGGAAACATCTTCAACTATCACACGGTGAAGAAGCCACAAGGCAAATATCACCCAATAAAGCCATGTAATATTGATGAGGATATTCCAACAGGAAAGACCTCAGGAGAGCTAGTGTCTATTATGAGCAATGAGTGGTTAGAAGAGTCAGAGCTTTCCACTGAAATAATTCATTTGAATTCATCTTCTCTTCCCATTCATTGCATAATTAACAATGATCACATAGACGCTCTCTATGATCCAGTTGTGGGTATAAATATCATGTCTACCACACTAGCAAAATGTTTGCAGAAGGACATGACATTAACCCCAACAGTAAAGTTCATAAGAAATCCTTCAAGACAAATTCTTCCCTGTTTAGGAATCCTACATGTCCTACCACTCCGGGTAGAAGGAACCCCTGTTCACTTAAGCTTTTATGTCTTTGACATAGGGGATTTCCACTGTTGATAGGACAACCATTTAGAAGACTTCTTTACGAAGGACAACCGGGAAACTAAGCATTTGTTTAGGCAAGAAACTCCAGTTGCAATGTCCATTTCGCACTCTTTAAATACTAGGACCGAGCCCTATCCACATTATGATCCATTGGAGGAATTTAGAGCAACTTCTCTAGAATTCCTAGCCAAACCAATTAGAAGACGAAGCTAGATTCTTCATAGAAGAAGAAGCCGACCCTTCGAGAATCAACCTTTAGATGAGTTTGCCTTACCACCTAAGCCTCCTATTGAGTTCAAACCTTTACCAAAGCCCGGTCTTAGATATGCCTTTCTAGGAAATGATCCAGAGTCTCCTGTTATCATAAGTGATGCTCTCACTCAGGAGCAAACTTTCCGCTTAATGGTTGTTCTAGAAAAGCATCAAAAAGCTTTTGGCTACTCACTCCAGGACCTAAAAGGAATTAGTCCTGCACTTTGTACCCATCGCATTCCCACAGATCCTGATGTTCCACCATCTAGAGAACCCCAACGTAGACTCAATAACGCGATGAGGGAAGTTGTTAAGAAAGAAGTTTTAAAATTGTTGCACGCCGGGATTATTTACCCCGTGCCACACAGTGAGTGGGTCAGCCCTGTTCAAGTTGTGCCTAAAAAGGGAGGCATGACTGTTGTCCAAAATGAAAAGAATGAGTTAATCCCTCAACGAACCGTCACAGGATGGCGAATGTGCATAGATTATAGAAAGCTTAATAAGGCAACAAGAAAAGATCATTTTCCTTTGCCTTTCATCGATGAGATGCTAGAGCGATTAGCCAACCATTCTTTCTTTTGCTTCCTTGATGGATATTCTGGATATCATCAAATCCCTATCCATCCCGATGATCAAAGCAAAATGACCTTTACATGCCCTTATGGAACCTTTGCTTATCGTAGGATGTCTTTTGGGTTATGTAATGCGCCGGCTTCTTTTCAAAGATGTATGATGTCTATATTTTCTGATATGATTGAAAAGATTATGAAAGTTTTCATGGATGATTTTTCTGTTTATGGAAAAACTTTTGATGAGTGTCTTGAAAATATAGATCGAGTTTTGCAAAGATGTGAGGAAAAACACTTAGTCCTTAATTGGGAAAAGTGTCATTTCGTGGTTAGAGAAGGAATAGTGCTAGGACACTTAGTGTCTGAGAGAGGCATCGAGGTAGATAGAGCCAAAATAGAAGTAATTGAGCAACTGCCTCCTCCTATCAATGTGAAGGGAATTAGAAGTTTCCTTGGCCATGCTGGTTTTTATCGTAGGTTCATAAAAGATTTCTCATTCATCGCTAGACCTCTTACCCACTTATTTGCTAAGGATGTTGCTTTTGATTTTGATGATGCCCGCTTACAATCATTTGAGATCCTTAAGAAAGCTCTTATCTCTGCTCCAATCATTCAACCCCCTGATTGGACTCTACCTTTTGAAATTATGTGCGATGCAAGTGACTACGCTGTAGGAGCAGTGTTAGCACAGACTAAGGATAAGAAGCATTATGCAATAGCCTACGCTAGCAAAACTTTGACAAGACCTCAGCTTAATTATGCTACCACTAAAAAAGAGCTTCTAGTTGTTGTCTTCGCTATTGATAAATTTAGATCCTACTTAGTGGGTGCCAAAGTGATTGTTTACACTAATCATGCTGCTTTGAAATATTTGCTCACTAAGAAAGATGCTAAACCTCATTTGATAAGATGGATTTTATTACTCCAAGAATTTGACTTAGAAATAAAAGATAAAAATGGAGTAGAAAACTCGTTGCCGATCACTTGTCTAGAATGCGGTTTGAGAAACCACAGGGAACTACCCATCGACGACGCACTCCGGGACGACATGCTCTACGGAATCAACGATCGACCCCTGGTATGCAGATATTGTTAATTTTATGGTTACGGGTTATGTACCACCAGGGGACAACAAAAGGAAACTTATCCGGGATAGTCGTACTCACATATGGGATGAACCCTACCTCTTCCGAGTGTGTTCGATGGCACCTTTCCCGAGAAGATGTGTACCCACCGAAGAAGGAATCAAAATTATTGAAAGATGCCACTCATCACCATATGGAGGCCATTATGGGGTGTTCCGACTCATGCAAAGATTTGGCAATGTGGATTCTTCGGCCAACAATGTATGAAGACACAAAAGACTTCATTCGGAGATGCGATCCTTGTCAAAGACATGGCAACATTAATTCAAGGGATGCCATGCCACTCGTCAACAATCTTCAGATCGAGCTCTTCGATGTCTGGGGAGTTGACTTTATGGGACCATTTCCACCATCAAAGAAATGTGAATACATCCTTGTAGCAGTGGACTATGTGTCCAAATGGGTCGAAGCTCTGCCATGCAAAAAGGCAGATAGTTCAAACTCCAAGAAGATGTTCGAAGAAATAATATTTCCAAGATTCGGTGTCCCAAGGATAGTCATAAGTGACGGAGGATCACATTTCATCGACAAGCGTTTCGAGCAATACTTATTGAAGCATGGGGTACGCCATAATGTCGCTACTCCATATCACCCTCGACAAGTGGCCAAGCGAGACATCAAATAAGCAAATCAAAAACATTCTTCGAAGACGGTGAATGAAATGGGAACTGCCTGGAAGGACAAGCTTCCGATGCACTATGGGCATATCAAACAACATACAAGACACCTATTGGGATGTCACCATATCAACTGGTCTATGGAAAGACTCGCCACTTGCCAATAGAGCTAGAATTCAAAGCTCACTTGGGCCATCAAGAAATGGAATATAGATCTAGAAGCGACGGGAGAAGAAGGAGAATGCAAATCTACGAATTAGAAGAATGGAGAGAAAAAGCCTATCACAATGCCAAGATATACAAAGAGAGAGTGAAAAGATGGCATGACAAGAGAATCAAGATCAAGGAGTTCACACCCGGAGACAAGATATTACTTTTTAATTCCGGGGTCAAACTCTTCGGGCAAGGAAAGCTTCGAAGCAAATGGGAAGGACCGTTCGAAGTAGTAAGCTCATCATCGCATGGAGCCGTTACGCTTCGCAACAACGAAGGTACGTTATTCAAGGTAAATGGTCAATGTCTTAAAATATTTTTAGAGCCCATTGAAGAAATAGGTGAAATAGATGAAATAAATTTCTTTCTCAATTAGGTAGTTGGGCCTGACCATTTTACTTTTCGTTTTTCGGGGTCCAGTATATTTTTCCGAATGACAAAAATAAGTAAAATAGGTTGCGAAAAACTCTGGCCAGGGAGGCCACCTGTCAGAGGCGGCCGCCCCTGACCTAGAGTCGGCCGCCCCGTGGCTTCGCCCATTCACCGCTGCCTTTTGCATTCGTGATCCTTCTACACTCTTCCTTCGGGAATTTTTGCCGATTAGGGTTCTTGAGATTGCGTTGACGCGTTATTCCTTCGGAGATTCCTTTTAGATGCTTTCCCAAGCCCCCTATATAAAGAAGCCCGGCCTTAGGCCAACCTCATTCCATCTAAGCCTCCTCCTCCTAGCATCAAGCTTGCTACGCAGCAATGGTGAAGCCAGAGCCAGAAAACTTAGATAGGAGATTGATCCGCTTCGGGATTGATCTCAACACCATCCCAAAGGAGGAGCCTGAGTCCAAGGCCATTATTCTTGCTGAGCCAAAACCTCTAGTCTCTATCCCTCCAAAACCCCAAGCTTACAGCCATTGCTACTTTCCCCAACCAGTCATCGCTGCACCCAAGCCTTTGCTCCTTGATGGACCTCCACCAAAGGGTCCCGTTGTGAAGCTCCCTGAAGGCACCAAGATCCTCCCTCCTAAGCACAATGAGATGCTTATGGGAGTGAAGACCAACAAGCAAGGGGAGATCGTCTATGCTAGATATAGCACTGGAGAGCGCTCTTATTTTGAGGGAGTCCGTGCTCACCCGAGCAAGGTCAAATTCATCCCTCCTAAGGAAGCCCCGAAAGCAGCTCTCGCCGTATCAGAAGCTCCAAGGAAGCGCCGCAAGACCGTTGCAGACTTAGAGAAGGAGCTAGAAACTCAACGCGAAATTATTGCATCTCTGCAAAACTGCCAACGTGTCCAGAGCAGTAGTATTGTCACTTGTCATAGATAGACTTCGTACGCTAGAAAAGAAGACGGATAAGTTAGAGAAGAAGTTAGACGATCCGGAGAAGTGAGTTAATTAGATAAGATTTATCTTAGCTTCGGAAAGGCCTAGTGTGATTTAGATTGCTCGGTTTAAAGTTTTAGTTTGCGGTGGTTAAAGTTTAGCTCAATCTTAGTTCCTTTTCAATACTTGTAATCCAGGCCTTAATGAAGATGAAATAAAGTTTTCCAGTTATATTTATTATTGCATATGTGTTGCCTCTTTTGTCTCCACCTTGTTGTGAATGAAGATAACGGAATCTAGTGTGGGGGAGGCAACCGACGACGAAACTAACGGATATCAGCAAAACAACAAAAATATTTGAAAAGATATGACATAAAGATCACGCTCGGCGAAGCGGACCCCGAGGGGCCACCTGCTAGAGGCGGCCGACCCAGATCTCGAGGCGCCCGCCCCTGGGGTGGGCCCACTTGGCTCCAGTTTTCGTCCACGGTCAGGTTTGCTTCCCTACGTTCCAAATTTTATACCGATCACGTTTTTCCGATTCGTTTGGGGAACACCTTGAATTTAAATCATCTGCTATATATACTGAGAAGGTAGATTATTGTAATCATGACTCTAAGATAGACTCACACCATGAGAATTCCTGGGAATCCCTGCTACTGTTGGGAACGTTATTTATAGGGACCCTATTTTACTTAGGTTGTTGTGGATAGTGAGATAGCATGAACCATGAGAACCTGATTTCTTGATGTCTAGTTACTTAGAGAATTTCTTTTCAGAAATCTTAAAATTTTATCTACACTTCTCCTCTGTGGTAATAAATGCCTATAGAACCTCGTCGACAAAAATCTGAAAGACCAGCACATAAGCTTTTTATTTGTGTTGAGAATAGTCTTGGCGGTGTTAGAGCCAAGAGAAGGGTCTCTTACTCATATGATCAAGTGCACTTACACCCACATATATATCTGCTGCTCCTACACTGGGAGTACGCAAAAATATGCTTTTCGCCATTTATCTATCTCCTACACCGGGAGAGGATACATACACTTTTTAGGACTTCTATATGCTCCAAGGATTGTTATCATCATCTAGTATGTTGAAAGAAGATTATTATCATCATCGTCACCATCATGTATCATCATTATCATGTTCAAGAAAGTTATTGTGTCCAAGATTGAGACATGGGCTATGCAAAAACAGTTATTAAAAAAAAGAGAGAGAGAAAAGAAAAGAAAGAAAGAGATAGCCCATGACCTCCAAAGTATTCTGATCCCAAAAGAAGGAAATTCAAAGAAGCTCAAAGAGTTAATCGAAGAAGATCAATTCATCATTCAAGAGAAGATCAAAGCAAAAGCAATGTTCAAGAGAAAGTGCAAGAGAGGGAAGGAGCATCGTTATCATCAATTTAGCCACCAAATATTCCACACACTTGCACACACTTGATCTAGAGTAAGGTCCCCTTCTCCGTGGTTCCCATTTTTGACTAATCAATATACGCAGGTAAAAATGCTATTCCTTGACATACCTTAAACTCCATATAAGCCTTTATAGAATAGGAGGCATATCCTTCACATGCCTCAAGAGAGTTCTATAAATACTACATACAATGAGTGATTTGAGTGCTCTATACATAATAAGTGAGTTCTACAAATACTACATATAAAGAGTGATTCGAGTGTGCTACATGATGGAGAAGGGTAAGCTAAGTTTTCTTTGCAAAAATATTATAAAAACTCCAAGTGACAGGATTGATAGAAGAAGAATCTCTACTTCGCGCTGTTCCATCTTTCAACTCCCCAAAGTTTAATGGTAGACACATTGAATCTCGCAGTACAGGTATGATCAGGGATAATCTAATGTTGATGTCTTGGTTTGAGGCTATGCTTAAAGTAATCCATCCTTTTCCTCGAGGACGAGTAAAAGACAAGTGTGGGGGAGTTTGTTGACGGTCGTTAACTCATAAAATCAACCGTCAACTCGGCATGCAAATGGACCTATTTATAAATACTTGATAGATATAGGGTTACCACCTGAGAATTCCACGAGTTTTGGTGAATATCTATTTCTGCGGGATGACAAATGAAAACTACCCAAGATGGTCCACATGTCGGGTTTACATAGAGAGAAAGACCGAATAGGTGAAAAAGTATAATCTAGAAGACTCCAGAAGGCGACACCTGAAGCCTGGGGCACACCTGGCATTGGCCAGAGTCGGCCGCCCCTAGGCCAGGGTCGGCCGCCCCGTCAGCTCAACCAATCAGGTTGAGTCTCGCAGATCCTGCCTCCACCGACTTTGAAGATGAATAATAATCATCCATTTAGGTCAGTTTGATCCGAGGGCTGTGGTGCATTCTAGAGGGCTATATATTCGAGCCCCCGGCCCTAGGAGAAACTCTAATTCATTCTCGATTCGAAGAGAGAACCTCGAGTTCGAAGCCCTAATGCATATTTTCTAGAGAGAATTAGCTAGAGAAGGGTCCCTCGAATGGATCTATCTCTATAGGGTATTAGTATCAAGAGAGATTGAGAGAGTATAGAGTGGAGGTAGATTTGGAGGAAGCCCGGCCTGTCGGTGTCTCCTCTCCGGTGTACTGCGGGATCAAGTCTCCTAACCCGAGGCTTGGTTTCGGGATCATTCGGCAATTCAACTTCTAATATTAGTAAGTTCGTTGTTATTATTGTTCTTTGGTTTACAAGTTTACTTTATTAAGCCGCGTTGGGAATAGAGTAATCATTCTTTAGCATAAGCATGGTGCTTAGGCTAGGTTCACTTGTAGATGCTCCCTATTCGGCCGGAACCATGGTAGTAGTGAGGGAAGTGACAATCCCTTTATTACCTTTGTAATCCATTTCCCGTTGGTAGGTAAGGTAGGTCCTTTGTGCCCAGTTTAGCATCCTTTGCGGTGTCTTTTCCTCAGGTACCCCCTTAGAACAATAGTCTCAAAACTTGCCATAGGTTAGAAGAAGACGACGAAGGAGTTCTCTCTATATCGCTTAATTCTCACTTGACTAGCAGCCCGGGGTAGTAGTAAAGATCGGGTTAGTCTATTGCACGTTTTCTCCTAGCGGATAAAAACAAATACGATACTCGGGACTTATCTCCCGGGTGAAGTGCTCATCAATATACATGCGCTTGTGGATTATTTCTCTTTGATTCTTTCGTGTGCGTATCTAGTGTCAACAGGTGGTGGTGAGACCGGACCTCGAGGGGTTTGATCCAGATGCCGGAATGGCAGACTTGCTGGCAGACGTTGAAGCCGTTCAAGGAATGGAGGTGGAGGAACAAGATCCAGAGGACACTGCAAAGGCGTACTACACCATGATGGAGGCGGCACAGCAGCCCCTTCATGCGAACTCCCACATTTCTAAACTGGATGCCATTTCACGCCTAATAGGGTTGAAGTCGTCACTGGGCATCAGTTGAGAAGGTTTTGATCTCGCGTTGGCGACTGTTGGCGGGCTGCTTCCGGCGCTTCACTACCTGACGAAGAGCACGTACGAGTCACAGAGGCTCCTTCGAGCACTCAAGATGCCGTATGACCCGATCCAAGCTTGTAAGAACGGGTGTGTCCTGTTCCAGGGAGACGAAGAGGCAGCAACACATTGTCCGAAGTGCAAAGCCTCTAGATACGTGGAGATAGAAGGCAGTGATGGCAGTAAGAAATAGTCTAAGATCCCCGAGATGGTGATACGACACCTTCCTATACTACCGAGGCTGCAACGGCAGTACATGACAGAGGAGTCCATGAAACAAATGACGTGGCACAAGACTGGCAAAATATACAGTGACAAGATGCAGCACCCAGCGGATGATGATGCATGGAAGCACTTCGATGCCATGAATCCTGAAAAGGCCAAGGAGGCTCGGAATGTACGCGTAGCGCTGGCAACAGATGGGTTCAACCCGTTTGGAATGATGGCGGCCCCGTACGCTTGTTGGCCCTTGTTCGTGATCCCCCTGAATCTTCCCCCCGGCGTCATGTTCAAACCCAGGAATGTGTTCTTGACGCTGATAATACCTGGACACCTGGGCAGCAATATGGGTGTGTTCATGCAGCCAGTGTGGGATGAATTGCACAAAGCTTGGGAAGAGGGGTACTGACGTACGACCGAGCTACAAAGACGAACTTCACGATGCATGTGTGGTACCAATACTCAATGCATGACTTCCTGGCGTATGGCTTATTCAGCGCGTGGTGTGTTCATGGGAAGTTCCCTTGCCCAACATGCAAGGCAGATGTGATGTTCACCTGGCTGGCCAAGGGTGGCAAGTATTCTTCTTTCAACAAACATTGTCAATTCCTAGAGGAGGACCATGAACTGCGACGAGATAAAAAGCACTTCATGAAAGGTGTTCAAGTCACCGGCCCCATCCCTCGGGAAAAGAGCCCAGCTGACATCCTTGCACAGATAGAGGCTCTTGAAATTGATGAAGAGAATGGTGGTGGTTTTAAAGGATATGGTACCGACCACATGTGGACTCATATATTGGGCTTGACTAGGCTCCCCTACTACAAGGACCTTCTTCTTCCACACAACATAGGCACTGTGGGCAACACTCATGGACATTGGCAAGAAGTCAAAGGACAACATTAAGGCTAGACTGGACATTGAAACATTTTACGATAGACCAAATCTAGTGATGAAGACCCCTGCACCAGGCAAGAGATGGAAGAAGGGCCCGGCCGATTACATCCTGAAAAGGCCACATAGGAAGGAAGTAGTGGAGTGGATGAAGATGTTAAGGTTCCCCGATGGGTATGCAACGAATCTGAGCAGGGGAGTGAATGTGCAGACTGGCAAAGTCTTAGGGATGAAGAGTCATGACTTCCACATCTGGATTGAGCGGATCCTTCCTGCGATGACCCGGGGATACCTCCCCGAGCCAGTGTGGCACGTCCTGGCAGAGTTGAGCTTTTTCTTTCGCCAGCTTTGTGCCAAGGAGTTGTCTCGAGACATTTGTCTTAAACTAGAGAAGGTTGCACCTCTGTTGCTCTGCAAGTTGGAGACGATATTTCCACCCGGCTTCTTCCTATCCATGCATCATCTGATTTTGCACCAAGGGAGGCACGGTTGGGGGGCCCGTGCAGCACTGTTGGTGCTATCCAATCGAGAGGTGTCTAAAGCTTCTTCAGAAAAAGTGTAGAAATAAAGCCAAAATTGAGGCTTCCATGGCAGAGGCATTTATTCTGGAGGAGGTGTCGACATTCACACAGGCGTACTATACCGAGGCACTTCGCAGACCGCAAGATCCATCCCCTCGTTACAACATCGACGAGAATTCATGCACCCTCGGCCTTTTCGGGGGATCTCGGAAGAGCGGCGCGAGGACCAACGTGTACTTGCTGCATGTTGAGTGGCACACTATCATGATGTACTTGTTGTTGAACCTTGACGAAACCCAAGATTATCAAGAGTAAGTTCTCGATGAGCTTGTTACATACGCCGCCACTGTCCTCCACCTATTGATCTAACCTCCGTTGTCTATTGTTTCTCCAGGGAATATATTAATGTACACTGGAGCGGCAGTACGGATCCTACTGAGGAAGAAAAAGACCATCTTCTCAGACATAATAAGCCCGATTTCGTCAATTGGTTCTGTACAAAGGTACCATCCAACTAACCTCATTCTGACTTTGAGATTCCACTTTGCTCCTATGAGCGAGTAATGTAACTATCTACCTGTCCTAACCTTGCAGGCTAATTATGATGGGGAAATGAGTCCTGCATTGAGATGTGTGGGCAAAGGCACCGACCAACATGTCAGCTCATTCGACGTTTATGACGTGAATGGCTATCGCTTTCACACGAGAAGCTACGAAGAGAAATGGGGCAACCTAAAAACCATGTGCAGCGGAATTCGTACTCCCGGCATGGATGGGAAGGACTATTACCAGCCCGATCGTCTACGACAAGCTCACCAAGTACGCCGCTGCGGCTCGAGAGCGCCATGGCACTGACTACGACCCCGGCACCGAGCCCCTGGACACTGACCTCGTGATGAGGATTGGAGGAGGGAAGCAACATGGCCGGTACTTTATGGCCAACAGCGCCATCGACCCATCCTCTATTCAGACGCTGAGCCAGATCTGCAAAGAAGACTGGCAAAGGGGGACGGATCGTAGATCCCCATAGCGCCTCGGCAGCCGAGCAGCGCGTAGATGATGACAGCACTTCAAGTAAGTGGAGTTTCATTCGTCGTTCACTCGTTTCACGCATGATGTACCTTGTCTTCAAATACCATCAACCATGCTGGTGTAATATTGCAGGCCATGGTCCAAGAGCTGCAGGCCAACCAGGCGGCCCAAGCGGCTATCCAGGCGCAGCGGGATGCAGCCCATCAGGAGTAACTGGTGGCACTTACGCAGCACTACCAGAAATAGTTGGCGGACCTGTCCCTACACTTCCGGGCCCAGATCCCGGGAATGCAAGATCCTCCTGCCTCGATCTTCTCTCCACCACCGGTAGTTCCACTGCCTGTTCCTGTACTTGGTTCGGTGAGTACAATGCCTGTCGCTTTAGCTTGTGCGGCCAGCCTGCAGGTACTAATTACATCACTTGGTCTTTGTGCAGGCACCGTCGGCGGGTTCAAACCCGAGTCCAAGTCCTAGCCCTCCACTGGGTCCTTCTCCGCCGTACGTCTGGCATCCTCCACAGTCGCAGGGGTACTCTTCCTGGCCACAGCAGGGGCACTACGGGCCTCCAGGCATCTCTCCGCAGTAGCTGGGGCAGTACTGGCAGTACGGTTCGGCCCCGCAGTCGGGTTGGCCGCAGCGGGAGCATGGTGGGGGCACGACTCCGAGTTGGTCTCCGTGGGAGCAAGGTGGTGGGGGCTCTGGGACCCCTGGTGATATGTCACGATGTCCCAATCTTCACGGCGTAGGATGAACACCAGATAACTAGCTTCAGAGAAGCCAAGATAACTTGCTGCAAGCAGCGATAACTAGTGCAACCTGGCAAATAAAACTCGAAGCCAACCACCGTCTTTAACCGGCAACCTGAATCGAGGATTCGCCCAACCACACTCTCAAAGAACCAACCAACACAGCCTACAATCAATCGAGGAAACCTCGAAGGGAGTAGGAGCACCAATTGGGAGCGGATGAAGCCGCCGCTTCTGTAAATCCCGCAAAGGAAATCACAAGAGCAAAGGGGTAGAGATCTCTCTCTGAATTTGTTAGCACGCAATGGGTTCTATATTCGATTATCCAAGTCTGAGATTGCAATGAGTCTTAGGGGGTATTTATACTAGCAACAGCCCTGCTAGATCGGTGGAAACACGAAATAAAATAGATAACACGGACTATGTCAATGGGCCTCCTCGAGATGCCTTCCTAGAGAGTTTCCGCGTGGCTGTTTGACTTCTGCGCAGTCTTCAATGTTTTGGCAATAACTCCATCTTGGAATCTCCAAATGACATGCGGTTTGTTGGGTTGGAAAGTTAACTTGATGACCTTTCACACCATGTGCAGCATGCTCTATGAAATATTGTAGAATGGTACAGTTTATTATGAAAACTTGAGCTTCATGCAGGCTGTTGACTATCTGACCAGCCTGCACTAAATCTGGTCGGCAGGCATTATGGAAGATTCAAACTGGTCGGCACTTGAACCGTTCGAAACTAGACTCGATAAGCTTTCCAACAAGTTCTCATGAGCCTTCATAGCTTTTGTGTATCAAAAAATATGACGAATTCTTCTTGATGGTTTTGTCACGCTGGACTGGCTCGAACGTGATCCCTCTCTCTGCTTCATTCTTGGTGTCTTCCGTCATCCTCCTTGGTAAACCTGAGCAATAACAGCGTGCAAGACTTAGGTAGTATATAGTTCTCATTAACATTTAAATGAATTTCATAAAGTAGCGCGTGCACCTTTTGTTGCGGTTTCTTTACTTGACTACGTGTAAACAGGCGATAGATGAGATGATCTATTGTAGGAGTCGAGTGATATTTGGGTTGAACTTGGTGCATCTTGAAGTAGGGTTGGCGTGGTCGTATCATCCTCCCCTCCTTGAAAGAGAGTCGTCCTCGACTCGAACCATCTAGGTCCAATAGTTGTGCTAGTCCAACATGATGAAATGCATTATTTCTGTTACTATCTCCTTCTTCCAGCACGGCAAGGTGTTTGAATCTGTAATCATATAAACCAAGTAGTAGTCTTGTAGGTGGAAACCAAAAGAATTTTGAATCAAGTTTAGCTTTCACCTTGAATGGATCCTGGGAAAGAAGAGTGAATGTTGAATTCTTTAGCACGGTCTTATCATCCTTCCTCCCTTCTAGAGAAAATGTCCTCTGCTTTTGTCCTCCTGAAAACAGTCCAAAGGTAGTAGAGAGTGGACGCAAATAACAATTGCTATGATCACTTATTGGAGACTGTTTATTGCCTTCTTTACAATTCACATGCATATTATTTCTTTTAGAGTGATAGACATAATTTCTAGAATTTTGTGGGACTGTAATGAGCTTTGTATATGGAAGCACAAAAATTTCTTGGAGACCACACATTTTGTTCAGGTTAACACGTTTCATCTTTGCAAAATCATATATGTCCAAAGATGGAAATGAAGCATTTTCAATGTTCAAAGAATTCTTGATACACAACTCATGCAAAGGTTCAAAACATACCTTTTAGACTTAATGGTTCCACATGAGGATATAAAACCTTTGGATGAACAAATAAAAGAAAATACTTGCACAAGATTTCTTTCTTTTAAAGAGGAATATGAACAAGGGAATAACATGGATTGTTCCAAATAGCAAGCATTAAGCAATCTCTTCATTTCATATAAAGGAAAGTATGGTTCATAAGATGTACTCATTTTATTCAACCTCAATTCAGAAGACTTGTCACATGTTATGCAAAGAGCACAAGCATAAAATTTATTTACAGCATGATGTCCAATGAAGTTAAATGTAAACTTGCAACTGTATGCACTATTGAACGATTTTAGAGATGACATGTCAAGAACATTTTAAAACATTTTATTGATATCAACAGATTCGTCAGGCTTGAGAAAGAACATACATTCAGCAGGGGATATTTTTGTAAAAATTTCAGCATGAGTAATCAACTTGACATGGTCAATATTATTAACATGTAAAGTAGCATATATATCCGTCAAAGAATAACATTTATCTTTCATGATTGCACAATGGTTATCAACTTGCAAGATTTTAGTACTTATATCAACATGTGGATCAATCAAATCAGCACCAAGATTTTGTATACAATCAATTCCAATTGAAACAAGTGGGTCATCAGATTTGCTCACCAATTTGTATTGCAAATTCCAATTGAAACAGCCGATAGATGAGATGATCTATTGTAGGAGTCAGTGATATTTGGGTTGAACTTGGTGCATCTTGAAGTAGGGTTGGCGTGGTCGTATCACCTGGGACGGCGCCTCGAGCTAGGTACTACACTTGTCGCTTTTGGACCTTGTATGGATGACTTGTATGGATGACTATGTATGGATGACGATCGACATTTGTCGCTTGTGTATGGATGACTTGGATATGTGGGTTACATGCTATATATGTGATGTATGGATGAAAATGGTATTTTGTTGCTATATATGTGGGTTATATGCTATATATGTGATGTCTGTTGAAATGTCGTGGAAATGCAAGAAAACTAAAAAAAAAAAGAAAAAAAATTTCCTAGGTTTGCCGATGGCCATCCGTTGGCAAACCCGGGATTATGTGTCGCAAATCCCCGGTTTTGCCGACAGCTGGCAGGCCATCGGCAAAGTGACCATAACTTTGCCGATGGCCGGCCATCGGCAAAAAAAGTTTGCCGACGGCCGAGGCCATCGGCAAAGAAGCTCCAAAAAAAGTAAAAAACAGTTTGCCGATGGCCGCGCCACGTCAGCCGTCGGCAAAGCCGCCGTCAGCCTAACGGCGCGTCGGCTGACGTGGCGTCTTTGCCAATGGCTAACGTGGCCATCGGCAAAGCTTGGCTAACGTGGCCATCGGCAACGGCAAAGCTTTGCCGATGGCCTGACACGTGGCCATCGGCAAACTTCGCTTTGCCGAGGAAATGTTTGCCGATGGCGGTTTGCTGATGGCCACGTAGGATTGCCATCGGCATTTGCCGATGGCAATCGGGACTTCGCCGACGGCTGTCAGCCATCGGCAAACAGCTAGGATCCGGTAGTGCATCATCCATTTTTACTAATAGGCCTAATTAATTATAAAGCCCATTAGTAAATAAAGACATGGGCCTTGGATGTTGAAATAAAGGAGGAATTTATTATTTTCAGAATTAATTATTTTTGTGGATAAAATAATTCTAGAAAAGTCCAGAATTAACTTTTAAGCCACGAAAAATACTCCGAAGGCTCCGAAAATTTGGAGAAAATTCTCAGAGATATTTTGGAATATGAGCAACCTAAGTAAAGTATTTAGAGCTCATAAGAAAGATATTTTTGGAGCATTCAAAAATTAGAATATGCTCACAGACAAGTAGGAATAAATTCTAGAAAAAGTTAGAATAATTCCTGGAATATTTATAGAGATTGATTGACGAAAGGGGAACTGAAAAGAGTGATTTGGGTTATAAAGAAAAGATTTTAAAAAGGTTCCAAATAAAAGCTGAGCTGAGAAACAAGGAATTTGGTTGTAGAAAAAGATAAAAGTGTGCTGAAGAACAAGGATGATCGACTTATTAAATGGATTTTGAAAGCCTTTTCGCTTTTAGTTAAAACCACACATGACAATAATGTAAATGCACCAGCATGTATGCTCAAACATGTTGCTAACCCTATGATAAATTTTAATTAAATGAAAAATATTATTTTATCTATGTTCTCATGAGCACAAAATTCAAAATCAAATTATATTTAGCCTATTTCAAAAAGTGCAAATTTTGGGTGTTACGGAGACGCGGGCTTCACTCACCGACGCGGGACGTGCGATGACTCCCTCACGTGCGTGACTTCACGCGCGGACGTGAGACTTCTTCACGCGCGGACGGACTCCTCCGCAATCCGATCTTCACGCGGACGCGATCCTGATCTGATTCCGCGCGTCCTCAGGCTGCGGACTTCTTCGCGGCCATCCTCCACACGTGGCTGCTCCACTTATGGGATCTACTTCACGGCTCAAGCCTATCTGCTTGCACAGGTCTGCCTACTGTTGCTGCCTATCATCCTCCTCTGTCAGGAAAACAGAGGATTCGTCGCATCCTCTTCTGTGCTGTGGTAATTCTTCCTTTTAACATCAGCAATGTCTCAGTCTCAGTCTCAGATTAATGCCATTGTCATTAATATTACTCTTGATGGTCCAAATTATCTGGAATGGGCCTTTTGTGTTGAAACTACATTGAGAGGTGTTGGTCTTCATTCTCACTTAACTGATGATCCACCGACTCTCAAGTCTGATAGTAGTAATGCCGCTGCGGTCAAAAGTTGGGAAATTAGTGATGATAAAGTCATGGCTACTATGGTTAACAGTATTAAACCCACCATGATCATGAGTCTGCGTAAGTTTAAACAGGCTAAACCCATGTGGTCTTATTTGAAGGCATGGTATGTTCAGGACAGTGGTGCCCTTCAACACACTCTCATGCAGCAACTTCATGTTAATGAACAGAGAGACACGTCTATTGATGAGTACTACTTTGCCTTTGAACGTTTGATGGGTTCTTTGATCTCCATGGTACCTCCATGTACAGCTGGTTAGATGTGTACGGCACTTTCATTTATTGAGCAGTTTCTCACTTACAGATTTGTCATGGGACTTAGGGCAGAGTTTGATTCTATTCGTACAAGGCTACTTCATACTTCCTCTACTCTGACTATGGCCCAGGCATTGTCTGAATTACTTGCAGAAGAGACACGTCTTCAGTCCTTGTCCTCTTCTGTGTCTCAGCCTAACAGTGTATTGGCTACTCATAGGACCAGCGCATTCAAAGAACCTTGTAAGCATTGCGGCAGGAAGAATCATAGTTCAGATAATTGTTTTATTAAGTATCCAGAGAAGTTCGCTGAATTTCGTGCTCGCCGTCCTGCTCGTGGTCGTGGTACCTCTTCCACTCCTCGAGGGTTAGGTGGTTTTGGCTCTGTTGGATCAGTTTCAGTTGCTGCTACCTCATCTGCTATAGCACCTTCGTCATCTTGGGTGCTTGATTCAGGGGCATCTTTTCATGTGACATCCGATTCTTCTCGCTTGGTTGCTTGCAAACCAGTCACAGATGGTGCTTCTGTTCAGACAACTGATGGTACATCTTGTCCTATCACTCATAAAGGGTCACTTCGCAATACTCATTTTGAAGTACCCAATGTTTTTTTTTATACCACAATTGTCTATGAATCTTCTTTCGGTTGGTCAAGTTACCGTCCAAAATCTTCTTTTGTACTCATCTTGTTTTATCCAGGATCGTCGCAGCGGACGAGTGATTGGGACTGGCCATCACCGTAAAGATGCTTCTAGCCTCTATGTTTTGGACACCTTGCGTCTTCCTTCCTCCGTTGGGTCTCCAGCTCATGTGTCATTCGCTGCATCGTCGTCTGCACCTTCCTTTGCTAAATGGCATCATCATCTTGGTCATCTTTAATAAATCAAGGGTGTTTAGGTCATACATCTATCGAGTCTAGCTTTCACTGTAAGGGATGTAAACTTGAAAAACAAATACAACTTCCATATTTATCTAGTGCTTCTTCTTCTGCTAGACCTTTTGATCTTATTCATTCTGATGTATGGGGTCCTGCACCTTTTGCTTCAAATGGTGGTCACAAATAGCATCTTATTTTTATTGATGATCATTCTCATTGTACATGGGTCTATTTTATGAAACACCATTCTGAATTGTGTTCCATTTACCAATCCTTTGTCGCATGGTTCACACACAATTTTCTACTCCTATTAGAATTTTTCGCTCTGACTCTAGTGGTGAGTATTTGTCTAATGCTTTTCGCCAGTTTTTGTCTTCCGAAGGTACTCTTCCTCAGCTTTCTTGTCCTGGCGCTCATGCTCAGAATGGTGTTGCTGAACGTAAACACCGTCATCTTATAGAGACAGCTCGCACACTTTTGATTTCATCCTTTGTCCCATCTCATTTTTGGGGTGAAGCTATTTCTACTGCAGTCTATCTCATCAATAGACAACCATCTTCCAAATTGTCCGACAAATGTCCTGGTGAGGTACTTTTTGGTACGCCTCCTCGCTATGATCATCTTCGAGTTTTTGGGTGCACATGCTATGTTTTGCTTGCACCTCGTGAGCGTACTAAGTTGACCGCAGAGTCTATTGAGTGTGTTTTTCTGGGGTATAGTCCTGAGCATAAAGGTTATCAGTGTTATGATCCATCTTCTCATCGCATACGTATATCTCGTGATGTGACCTTTGTTGAGGATCGTCCTTTCTTTTACAACCCCTCTACTCAACCCGTCATCTTCACCCATAG
This sequence comes from Themeda triandra, assembly GCA_018135685.1. Taxonomy (NCBI): domain Eukaryota; kingdom Viridiplantae; phylum Streptophyta; class Magnoliopsida; order Poales; family Poaceae; genus Themeda; species Themeda triandra. The sequence continues at coordinate 26,774 of JAENPR010002381.1, read as the reverse complement.
AGTCCACATCTTTTCTGGGCCTTCCACCTATTTCTTTAGGTGATAACATCCCCACTCCTTCTCCTCCTATTACACTCAATCCTACTCCACCCTCAACTGTGCCACCTCCACCTTTGCCTCCGCCTTCTCATTCTTTTTCCAAACCACCTATCACACATGTCTTCCGTCGTCGTCCCAAAGACCCATCCACTTCCCCTACCTTGGCTGTCCTGACGAGCTCCCTGTTGATGATTCTAATAATGCTAATGGTGAGTCACCTATTATTCCTGATGAGTTACAGGTTGGTCCGCGATATAATCTTCGTGATCACAGCACTATCCGTCCTGAAGAAAAGTATGGTTTTCCTAAGGTGAATGCTATTGTTGATGAGCCATCCACTTATCAAGAAGCGTGTGGTATTCTAGAATGGCAGTTGGCTATGTGTGAGGAGCTTGCTGCCCTTGACCGTCAAGGAACATGGGATCTTGTTCCATTACCGTCTCATGTTGTGCCTATCACATCTAAATGGGTATACAAAATTAAGACTGAGTCAGATGGTTCCATTGAGCGCTACAAAGCTTGTCTTGTTGCCAGAGGCTTTCAGCAAACTCAGGTCTAGATTATGATGAGACATTTGCCCTTGTTGCTCATATGACAATGGTTCGTTCATTAATTGCAATAGCTTCTTCCTCGTCTTGGCCTATATCTCAAATGGATGTCAAGAATGCCTTTCTTCATGGTGATTTGACTGAAGAAGTTTATATGCAACCACCCCCAGGTGTTGCCGCTCCTCCAGGATATGTCTGTCATCTTTGGCGTGCTTTATATGGCCTTAAACAGGCTCCTCATGCTTGGCATGAGCGTTTTGTCTTAGTGATACAGGCTGCTGGTTTTCCCCTAGTGATCATGATCCGGTTTTATTTGTTCATTTGTCACCGCATGGCCGTACATTGCTTCTTCTCTATGTTGATGATATACTGATTACAGGTGATGATGAGGATCATATTTCCCATGTGAAGCAACAACTCCGTGCTAAATTTTAGATGTCTGATTTGGGTCCTCTCAGTTATTTCTTAGGCATTGAGGTCAAGCAATCTAGTGAGGGATACTATATTTCTCAGTATAAGTACATACACGATCTCATTGCTCGTTCAGGCATCACTGATAATCGAACTGCTGCCACACCCATGGATCTTCACTTGCAGCTTCGTCCCACCAATGGAGTACCTCTTAAGGATCCCTCTCGATATCGACATGTTGTGGGCAGCCTTTTTTACCTCACTGTCACCAGGCCTGATATTGCACATGTAGTCCATATTTTGAGTCAGTTTGTTTGTGCCCCAACTTCTGTTCATTTTGGACATTTACTTCGCGTTCTACGCTACTTACGAGGGACATCATCTCAAAGTTTATTCTATGCGCATGATAGTCCGCTTCAGCTTCATGCTTACTCAGACTCCACTTGGGCGAGTGACCCGACAGATCGTCAGTCCATAACAGGGTATTGTATTCTTCTTGGTTTTTCCCCTATTGCCTGGAAGTCCAAGAAACAGGTTGTTGTCTCTCGTTCTAGTGCAGAAGCCGAGCTTCAAGCTCTTGCCACTACTACTACAGAAATTGTATGGCTTTGATGGTTGCTGGCTGATTTTGGGATTTCTTGTGATGCCGCCACACCTCTTCTGTGTGATAACACTGGAGCCATACAGATTGCTCATGATCCTGTGAAGCATGAACTTACAAAGCATATCGGTCTAGCTGCTTTCTTTACTCGGTCTCACTGTAATCAGAAAACTATTGCTCTTAAGTATGTGCCATCAGAGTTGCAATTGGCTGACCTCTTCACTAAACCACAAACTCAAGAGCAGCATCGGCTTCACTTGATCAAACTCAATGCTTCCAATCCTCCGCTTCCACTTTGAGTTTGAAGGGGGGTGTTAAATGTATGAAAGCTCTGTTATAGGCGTATATGACCCGGCTCTCTAGCCTTCTATATATAGGCTCTAGCCCTCTATATATACTGAGCTCCTCCTCTGGAGTGACTAAGTTCTCAGATTCCCAAGGTTTGTAACAGAGGAGACCGTGGCCGGATGAGCTCCTGCTCGCGCTCGCGCTGCGGCCGGCGGAGTCCGCAACGGAGCTCCCGCTCGCGCCCGTCCGCTGCCGTCAGAGCTCCTGCTCGTGCTCGCGCCCCGGCGAGTGGAATCCGCGGTGAAGCTCCCACTCGAGCCTGCCCGGAGGACCTGTCGCGCGCCCTCACGCTCCAGCCAACGGAGTCCGCTAGTCTTCGTGCCCCGCCCACCCCCACCCCCACCCCGGCGGGCTGCGCCCGCGACGGATGTCCTCCCATGCACCATCGGCGGCTACACCCGCGGTGGACGGCCTCGCTCGCACACCCGGCGGCGTCGCATGGCCTCGCCCGTGGCGGATGGCCTCGCGCGCGTGGGGCTGCGCCCGCCGCGGAGGTACATGGCGAGGAAGCCGGTGGATCTTGCGCTCGCACAGGATGAAACGCACCGAGCCTCTCAGTGTGCGTTTCACGCGAAGTCCAATGTTTTGGAAACGCTGCACACTCGTTTCATCCCCATGAAATGATTACCTTCTCTCTCCTTCCAGTTTCATGCAAAAAGCTGATGTGACACCCTATTTAATGTGCATGAAATTCTCTATGAAACCACATTGAGACTGGCCTAAGTACCCCTGTGGAATGTAAAGATGAATTTTGAACATAGAAAAACACCAATCCAACCTCATGAGTCATGAGTAACGTTCGACAAGGAGTTTAACACACCCCAGTTCTCGAAGTAGTGCAATTCCATCATAATATGACACAATCAGGATTCAAGGCCACCAATTGCAATGTAATTAACCAACCTAGCCTTTTGACATACAACTGCATGCAGAGGTCTCACCTTTGGGAGAGAGGCAGCTCCGGCAGGCGGAATCAGCAGCGACCAAACGACCATACTGTGCAGCGGCACACGCTCGCTAGCTCCGCCGTTGCAACAACGGGCCGGGGACAGGCAAGACAAAGGGAGGCTCATCATTTTGGGCATTCAGAATAATTTGAAGCAAGAACGGCATCATTTTAGGATTTAGGGGTCATTGGCGATTCATGGATCAACTAGGTGCGGATCAGTAGGGGTGTTCTTTATCATTTGGAATAAAACGAGTGGATCATCAAGGTGCACCATGACTGGTGCACGAAACAGAGGGGAGTATGAAGAGGGAAAGGTGAGACACATACCAGCGGGGTTGTAGAAGGAGGTCGCGGAGGACATGGCGCCAGTGGTGAGGACCGGTGGTGCTTCCCGCCGCTGGCAGCATCCCCTCGATCGGACTAGGGTTAAAAAGTGGGGAAAGGGGCGGCTGTTCTGTCAAACCTCGTGATCAGCGCCCTGGCCCCACCTCCCTCTATATAATGCTGTGCGACGGGGACCCACCAGCCAGGTTTTAACGGCTGGGCTCCCCCCCGATCAGGGGCGATCAAGGCCCTGACTCGGTCGTTGGACCGAGTCAGGAGGATATCAACTAACATTCTCCCCCTTGATCTCATCTTATTTTCTTCGTTCTTTGATTTCATGCTCAAAACTTTTCAATTCATATTTTTCTTGCTTCTATCTTATTCTGTTACAGAATAGCGCATAGAGCTGTCTCATCATCACAGTCATTAGTGCCGTTAGACTAAACAACCACAATACACCTTTCCGTATTGGAATGAAATTCTCTTCTGGGCCATTCATTGTCCGGAAATCATAGGCTATACCATAAACCCATGTCGACTGTGTGTTCTCTGAGCACACTGGGTGGTAAGCCTTTAGTAAGCGGATCCGCAAGCTCTTTCATTTCACTGTTCATTCTTTCAATATGATTCCGAACTTTCTCCTTTACAACGAATAATTCAATGTCAATGTGTTTGGCAGCACACTTGACCCGTTGTCATAGGAGTTAAATATTTAAATAGTTATTGCTGTTGACAACCATTATCGACCCCGGGTATAGGTTCTCTTAACTATTTCGCCTGTCCTTTAAGCCTCACAACATGTCATAGCATAACTTTGCTTCATTCATGATATCACAATTATTTCTTTTCTTTGGGGCTTTTCCACAATAAAGCTCCAATAGCGAGTGTTCGTGATTGTGGATTTCACTACACATCCCGCTGGATTTTCATCATTGTACCCACAACCACTTGAGAGTACATGATCTTTTTTTTTATTCAACATGAGTCTATAAATCTGTTCAAGACATTCTTTATTCTATTCCGGTGATCTATATCTGGATTGGAGTTCTGCCAACGGATACATGAAAATTGTCAGGGTAACTTTTTGCTCATAAGCATTCATTAAGCTTTCAACAGCTGAAGCATATAGGACGTCCATTTGATCGATCTCATATCATTTCTTCAAAATACTTCAAGTTCTCAAATGTGTATTACCCTTGACTATAGGAACAGGCATATGTTTACTCGCTTGCATACTTCATTTCTTTAGATCTTTTCTAAGTATGCCATTGCGATAACTTTAATACCCATTTCTTCTATCTCGGCAAGTTCTAATTCATAGAACGAATGATGCTTTTACCGAGGTCATTCTTATTAAAACAGGACAAGAACTCCTTTTTCCTATAGTAGATCAACATTACTACAAACAAGTAAGATGTTATCCACATATAGGACTAGGAAATAAATTCTCTATTCTTAAATTTTGCATAAATGCAATTGTCCTATTCATTCTGTTCAAAACCCAAACTTTTTAATTGATTCTTCAAATTTAAATTTCTATTTTCTAGAGACTTGCTCTAATCCTTATGATAAAACCATTGAGTTATCCCATGTAGACTTTTCATATAGATCTCTACTGAGGAATACTTTCTTTACATAACTCAAATCATAATGTGCCACCAAAACATTCATTATAATCTCTTCAATCTCTTTCGTAAATCATTTTCATACACATTGTCTTATTTCTTTACACATTCCCTTTGGAGCCACATTTCGTCGTGTAGACCCTTTACTGACCTATCTGTATTGACTCCATCAGAAATTCTTTCTGAATCCCAAACATCAATGGTAACTTTTGTTACAACGCTCTATGTTTCTTTATGTATATTTCCCTTTGGAGCCATATTTCATCTTGTAGACCCTTTTACGGCCTACTGTTTTGGCTCTATTAGGAATTTCATCATGAGCGAGTGAGCGCTTCTCACAGCTTCTTCGAATGAGGTGGAATCCCTCGATATGAATTTATTTCTTAACACAGACTTCATTGCCAAGAAGCAATTTCTTTCTTATTCTTTGAGACCTACTAGGGCCTCATGGCACTTCTTTCATATGGGGCTATTGTTGCTCTTCATTTCCAAGAGGCAATTATTCCATAGTCTCCTGTTTCACAAGATCCTTATTTACTTAATCTTTTCTCGAAGATCTAACAACAGGTGTTGTGTATGTCATACAACATCAACAAGTATTGAGCAATTTGTTGCTCTTAAGACACTAGAGTGGACATGCAGTCCCACTCCTATTCAATTCTTTAGGTGTCTACATACCATGCTCCCCCAGATTCCTCCATCTTTTGTAAAGACATTATATCTTCAAATTTTCTTATTTGGGTTTATATTCTCTTAACTTTAATCTCATATGGCGCTTTAAGCACCTTCAAAGTATCTCTGAATATCTTTGCAATCTTCCTATTAACCATAAAGGATTCAGGAATTTAGCTACTTCTTTACTTGGGGTATCATTATTATGACTGTTGTACTCCCTCAACGATCATATATATATATATATATATATATATATATATATATATATATATATATATATATATATATATATATATATATATATATATATATATATATATATATATATATATATATATATATATATATATATATATATATATATATATATATATATATATATATATATATATATATATATATATTTATATATATATTTTATAGATCATTCTTATTCATAGTATAGTGCCCGTGCTAACGCTACGGCTTCATTTCAAAGGTGTACATAAAAACAACCAAAGATGGTATTTATCCATAGTAGTTTATTAAGTCTCACACAATCACATACTTTTATATAACCATGCATACTACAAATAAGTCTCCAGGGATAATATTTGTACATTCATTTCCCTGCTCATTTCAACATGCTCCCTGACTGCCTTGTCTCCCATGTCGTCACTTGAATCTCTACTGTAATGATCAAGGTATCCATAAAGCTTTGGCTAACATTGAGCAGTGATATGTCTAGTTGATGATAAAGAGCTTGTCAACATTGTGATCATCAATTTGATATATGGGAGCCTAGCCATTTCGACAAAGCTCAAGCAACAAGCCTCTGAAGAAATAGCACTTTCCATTTATCTTTTTCATGTACAGCCCAATGACATTGTACATGTCAGAGCATGGTTTGTAGTTGTCGAAGAAGGTTCCCTTCAGAGTCCTCTCGTTCAGAAAGTTTAGTGTGTCCTGAAGTGACAGTTTGGCATTGTCACCATCCCAATCACCGCCTCCCTCTCCCATTCAGAAAGAAAAAAAAACAACTGGTTTAAAGAATCAAAACAACAATTAGAAGGAATGCTACTTTTGCAAGAATCAAAACAAGACTAATAATTGTTAATAGCTTTTTTCAAAGAAATTAAACTTACCAACATCTGTTTTAAGAACTCACGACCAGCACCCCCATGAACCCAAGTGTGTTTCACATCTAGAAGAAACGACAAAATGTGAGATCGAGCTGAACATATTCAATACCATATTATTTGGATATGCCCTGTATGTGGTTATGGTAATTATGCATACAGAGAAACAACACTAACCAAACTATCGGTTCCAATATCGGCGTTGCCCGTGCTGAACTTCTCATCCTCAAAAATTCCACCATCCAAACCCTCTTCTTTCTTGCAAAAAATTCACCCCAAGCATTTTCAGCCTCAACACCCAGAAAACAATAATATTCATGTGCAAAATCTGTGAGATCCTACAGCTTCATCTCTATCCCTATAAAGACACCCCTTAAATTATGCACTTCAGGCATATGCTGATCATATAGTCCTTGAGGAAGTGTAGAACTGCCTACCATTTGTATGGAGAGACAACACGTCAGTCTTTTAAGATATACTGCCCACTCCGATACTTCAATCCATGTGTCTTGGACATATAGAGAGCCAAAAATATTCTCTGGATATACTGCAACCTATTGAGAGGGCAAAAAATTAGAAGTCAAAAGGGAAAACTACTATTTCAATGTAAAACTAATTACATATCTCAATGTAAAAGGGTTAGCTAATTTCCACCCTTTCCATATCAATCATCACCTTGAGATACTTTCATTGCATATCTCAGTGCATGGAGTTTTGCAACTTTGTTTGCAGAAAAACTGGCCTTTCTATTTGCTACACCTTCACACACTTGTTTTTATAAAGCCAATTTTATGTTTCAACTAAAATTAGACAATCATGACTGCAGTTTCAGTTCTGCAGGTTACATCCAACCACTAAAAGTGTGTGGAGCACAAAATTATATTGGTCCAACCATTGTTCTTGACAATCATGTCGAGAATTGCTTCGTTGAATCGCTCCAAAACAAATCTGCAGCACCAGATTTAATATATGTCACAACTGCACCCTCGCAGGGCCAAGCCATCTCCTGAATCTTCCATTGAAGCCTCGTCGAATATATTTAGCATGGAGCTGATGGCTTGAAAAACTGGAAAAGAAGATAAAATATATCATTCCATTATTGTAGTATCCTCCGGGAGGACGACGCTGGTGAGGGCCACGCTCTCGGCCGTGCCAGTCCACATGGCAACGGCTGTGTGCCTCTCCCCGTGGGCGATTGGTCGCATTGATAAGCTTCGACGCGCCTTCTTATGGGGAGGGGAGATGGACGTGGCCGGGGACGCTGCAAGGTGTCCTGGGAGATTGTCTCCAGGCCGACCTACCTTGGTGGACTTGGCGTCACCGACCTCAGGCGGGCGGGTGTGGCGCTGAGGCTGCGCTGGCCCTGGCTGGCTCGCACGGATCCTAGCCGCATGTGGAGCGGGCTCAAGGACTCAAGCGAAAGGATGGTCACGACGTTCTTCGCCAACGCAACGGTCTCCACGGTTGGAGATGGAGGTTCAACGCTATTCTGGCTTGACAGCTGGCTGGATGGCGACAGCATACGCGGCGTAGCGCCGACGGTCTTCGCCGCCGTGCCCAAGAGGTGGCATGCGTGCACGGTGGCGGAGGCGCTCGAGGGTGCTGCATGGGTGCAGCACATCACCGGCCCCCGCACGGTGAGGCTGATGGCGGAGTTCGTCTTGCTGTACGATCGTCTAGAGCATGTGTTGTTGGTTCCAGGTGTTCCTGACACCTTCGCCTGGCGTCTCAGCGCGGATGGCGGCTACTCGGCAGCCTCGGCCTACGGGGCCATGTTCCTGGGGTGCTCCAGGCCGCGGGGCGCTCAGGTCCTTTGGAAGACTTCGGCCCCGCCGCGGGTCAAGTTCTTCTTCATTACTGTACGTCAGATGAATGTGTTCAATTGGTGGATGGACTCCAGACGTCCGCTGCCGAAGGTGGTGCGGAGGGCTTTCGACGCGCTGCTGTTGCTCGTTGGTTGGACGCTTTGGAAGGAACGAAATGCGCGTACATTTGGTGGACCGTCAAGATCGCCTTTGGAGCTTCGCTCTGTCATCCTGGAGGAGGCGGGTCTCTGGACAGCGGCGGGCTTCAAGCGCTTGAGCGTGCTGGAGGCGCGGAGGCGCGGGGTTTAGGTGTTCCTTGGTTCTTGCTCAGTAGGAAAATGGTTTACTTGTAAATCACAACCACGTGCGAGTCTTACGGGTGTGCGTGCGTTTTCAGGGTCGGTAAGCTACGGCTTACTTTGTCAAACTTCTCTTCGCTTTAATGAAATACATGCGGTTGCATGTTCTCGAAAAAAAATTATTGTAGTATCCGTAGGCGACGAAAATTGAGAACTTTCTTGACAATCAATACAACCCCAATCTCTCAATTAAAATTTGAGCAAAACTAAGAGGATTTTGTTTCAGGATATGAAGAGCGGAACTATAAAAAGCCTCAAATATGAAGAGAGGAACGAACACAACCTTACACAAGCAGTAAGTCATGTAGTACGTACTGACAAGTGAATTCATCTTTGTAAAGAATGTATTTACAGCTAAGGCTCTTATTGACTCTTCTTCTGTTTACTATCAGCAACTGTGGAACCTGAACACCACCAGAGGAACAACATAGTGAGAAGACGATGCCACTTGAACAATAACCAATTGAAAGAAGCCAATATACAGATAAATACAAGTCAGAAATGTGCCCTGAAAAGTGCTGGGATGTAGAAGGATCCACTAGGAGAAGAGACAGTCTGATCATAGTACTCCAACACATTGGTCTGCATAGCTAAAAACAATCATCACATTACATGTTGAAAAAGGTGAGCAACTGTAGAGTTTCGTCAGCATAGGTCACAGCTGATGAACTCCAAAGAAGTTTGCCTTCGGTTTGTTTGGTATCTGGTATTCTAACCTTCCCAATAAATTCCAGGCAGATGGCGCGCTTCCAACACACGACATTGACAGGCCTGCATATATGCAGAGTACAGTTTCAGTTAAATACACTTGGGATAAAATCCAGCTAGTGCATACGGTAACACATTTATCTTGGCCATTCACATAGGACTAACCTGACAATTTAGACCATGATTTGGATCACGTGAAGCCATCACAAGAGCGATGAGCCGATAAGTGTAGTGTGGATCTGAGCACCACCGCCTTGGGGATGTGTAGTCGCCTATGCACACTAAGCTCGTTGCCGAGATTCACGCACGACAGGGGCCACCACTGCCGGGTGACATGGAGGGCGTTGCCACCATTCCTGAGATCGAGATCCACACGAGGCACGCCAGCATCTCCACGGGGTACCCTGTCCGCGCTGTCCACCGAGGGGCATCTTCAGAACGGGCCGATCCATGCCGGATCGACTGCCCCCTTGATGGATCCGCCGACGAGCTAGCCCAGATACGCCGCCATGGCTGATGGAGGGAGGTGCAGCCGCGACCGGTGGTGAGGAAAGGTGCGACTTGGCCGACGAAGAGGAAGGAGGTCCGCCGCGCCTTGGCCTCTTCAGTCGCTGTCTTTGTCATGGTTGAAGGGATCGGAGCACCATCGTGTCGATGGGGACGCTGCCGATGGGAGAGGCCGCGGCAGCAGCCGGAGCCGGCGAGGTAAAGGGTCCGCCGCTGCATGTGGATGTATCCGGCCGTGTGGAGCGAGTGGGTTTGAGGAGAGGATGACGGGGAGTTCCTTTTTCTTTTCCGTGATTATAGGAGTTACCAACCGTGTCGATGGAGTGTGAGGGCGCGGAGACGTGAGTTTGAAAGGGGTGTGGGCCCGATGTAAGGTCACAGGCTTCTTACACCTTGAGAAGAATTGCATTATAGTATAGATAGTGCACACATGCATCACATTCTCAGAAGTACCGGGGAGTTTCTTAGAGTTTCTTAAAACATCACAATTCTCCCCCTCGAAATGTGGCATTAACTTTACTGCCATAATTTCGAAACTATTCAAAACTCTTGTCAAAACTCACCTCATTCACATGATTGTTTCATGCAAAACAAACTTATTTCGTAAAACTTTTGGGAGTACACTTTTCTCATTTCTATTCATGAACTCAACAGAGTCTTTCAATACTTCTGCAAGTCACACTTGCATGTCATTCTTATCTTTAGGTTCATATACAGTCTTTCTTCTCCTGTCATGCAGGATAAGTTCTGTCAAAATCTCTCCACCATGCGGGATAATTCCCCATAAAGGGATATCAATGCCAAAATTGGCTCTCAGGGCATATGTAATTATCAAACTCAGAAATAAAATCGTATACTCTTTAACACACACATGCTTAGTCCGACGTTGGTCAAACCAAACATGCATATGACACATTTCATATCAAGATGACTAAAACATAAGATTATATAACATATTGCATCTCTTATCAAGATTCTTAGAATTGGAAACTAAAATATTCTTCATAAAAAAATACAATTGTTAAACTAAACTATTGTACATAAAGGTTATTTCTTGAAGTAAACTCTTATTGTTCTATCTTCAATTTTTTTTGAATCAATTTCCCAATTCTTTTCTTTTGAAGCCATTCATAAAAGAGGACACAGTCCTTTCATGTAATGACCTTCTTTCATATAAAACTTCCACTTTTCATCTTCTCGAGTCACAAATACCTAGCTTATCTTGTTCTTCTGCCTTCAAGAATAAAAGCATGTAGTTCTTTGTCTGAAAAACATTAATCAATAATCAACATTAATGAGCATGAAATAACCCTACGTTGGTCTGGTTAAAAAAAAAAACATGCACATTAAACTTTCAAATCATTCAGTTATATTCTATATCACCGTTGGGCGAAATAGAATAAAACGTCATTCTTTTACATCAATTCTAAATCACCGTTGGACAGAAATAGAATTAATGCATATAACTCATAAATAATGTCATGATATTGCTATTGAACACCATTGCTCAGGAAATGACAATGTCATCGTTTACTGAATTCTATTAATTTCTCTTCAAATTAAATTCTCCCGTTGGTTCGAATTTAATTAGAAGATAATCATCATCATTGCAAATGAAACATGAAGATACTTCTTTGTTATTTCATGAGCATTTCTATATTCTTTCTGAAAAATTGATCACTATGATGCAAAATTTATCGAGGTTTAAACTTCAAACTCATTCTCATAAATAATCTTACAATATTGTTATCATCAATGTTGGTCAGAAAATAACAATATCATAATTTCCATTATTCCTCTAATTAGAATTTTCTCATTGGTCCCAATTTTAATTCGAGGACAAACTTTCATCATTTTCTGAATTTCTATATCTGCTCTTCAAATTAAATCCCCCGTTGGTTCGGATTTAATAAGAAGACAATAATTCTTTTCTTTTACAGTGGAAACATTTAATTTAATTCATTTAAATTCATATTCTTTTCAAAATTAAATTCTCCCATTGGTTCGAATTTAATAATGAAAATAAATTCTTTAAAATTCACAGCGGAAACATGAATAAATTTCATAATTCTATTCTCTAGAAAATTCATAATTTTTATTCTATTTTCTGAACAAAATATCTTTGGATAAAATTGTACAGAGATTAGCATGAAATTCTATTCAAATTTATTCAGGTATTCATGGAAATTCAATTCATAAAATAAGATTCATCAAATATATATAAACTATTTTCTGGAAATAGTAATAAAAAACTTCACTGTTCTTCGTGGGCCGAAGGCTGACCATTCGGCCTGCTGGCCAATTTTGGCCCGCGGCCTGTAAATGCGCACAGCGCGCGCCGCGCCCAGGCCGCAACCTGGGCCTGGGCCGGCATTTCGGCTTCCCGCCTGGGCCGAAAGATGGCCCGTTCATCTCTGGCCGTTGATGCGGATCAGGCGGTCGTCCACTCTTCTCGGTTGGACAAAACCGTGAGCGCCGGCCGATTCTCCTCGAACCCTAGTTCATTTCTCGCTCCTTTTCCTCGTCAGCGCGGCGCAGCCGCGACGCCTCGGTGGCAGTCTGCGGCGGCGAGCCTGCGGCCGCGCTAGAGCACGTGCCGGCGGGCCGGCGGCTCCCCGCCTCTGTCCTTTCTTTGCCAGCGCGAGGCTCGGCTTCTTCTCTTGACTTTCCCTTCCTTCTCCTCTTCATCGCGCCGCACTAGGCAGAGCAGCAGTCACCCATGGCGGCGAACTGAGGAAAACGACGGCGCCGCCGGACCTGACACGGCCGTCTCCCTCCTTCCTTTTCTCTCGTTCGTGTCCCCGTCTCCGCCTTCCGCGCGCATACGCACACAGCAGCCGGCCGCCGCAGGGAGGGCTGACGCCGTGCGGCACCACTCGCCGGCGCTCGCGCGCAGCCGAAGCTGCACGCGGCACCGTCGAGCGGCACCACGGTGGCGCCCTTGAGGAAGATTTCGTGCGGCCCCCTTACCCGCGCACCGGTGAAGCGATAGCGCGGTGTTCTATCCGCACAACGGCGGTGGCGCCAGTGATGAGAAAAAGGGCCAGGTAGGTCACCCCTCTCCGACGGCGCCTTCTTCTGATTCTTTTAGGGTTAGGGTTCATTTGAGGAAAACTCGATCTGGTTCGATTCCATTCGAAATCATTTTCTTCTGTTTCTTTCTATGTTTCATTGATTCAAGGTCGAATTCTTTGTTCATTTCTTTTCAATTTCATCATCCCGAACTGGATGCACACACTAGAACCAGGATGCTCCGATGCCATTGTTAGTGATTCATGGATCGACTAGGTGCGGATCAGTAGGGGTGTTCTTTATCATTTGGAATAAAACGAGTGGATCATCAAGGTGCACCATGACTGGCGCACGAAACAGAGGGGAGTATGAAGAGGGAAAGGTGAGACACATACCAGCGGGGTTGTAGAAGGAGGTCGCGGAGGACATCGCGCCAGTGGTGAGGACCGGTGGTGCTTCCCGCCGCTGGCAGCATCCCCTCGATCGGACTAGGGTTAGAAGGTGGGGAAAGGGGCGGCGGTTCTGTCGAACCTTGTGATCAGCGCCCTGGCCCCACCTCCCTCTATATAATGCTGCTGGCGACGGGGCCACCAGCCGGTTTTAACGGCCGGGCTCCCCCCCGATCGGGGCGACAAGGCCCGACTCGGTCGTTGGACCAAGTCGAGGAGATCAACTAACGCCATGACTTTGGGTGCTACCTGCGGATGTCTGGCGGCACGAGAAGCGACCACATCTCAGTTCTCAGCCTCGCCAGTCGCCACCGAGGATCTTGACCTCAACGCCGCTCGCCGCTGGCCACACAGCAGCGGTGGTCGGTGGCGGCGGAGCGGCAGCAGAACACGGCAATGGTTTGAAGAACAGTGTGGGCCGTGCGACTCCGACTAGATCAAGATTGGGCATTAGGTGTTCTAAGGCCCAGCACTACTATTTGATCCAACTATATTAAAGCCCACGATACCACCTCTCCACTTTTTTTCAGCTATTTTTCTCCCAATTTTTTTTCTTTTTTTATTAATCGGGAAGGAATATATTTTAACTGGTTTATTATTTAAACATTTTCAAAAGAAATATTTCTTTTAGCATTTTGTGGCTGATTATAGCATTTGTTGTTTTCTGAGTCAATTTTTTGTTAGTTTTCTAACTACTTTATAATTCAACTTTTATGCTTTGATAAAATAAACTATATCACCTCAACACTTTTTGTAAATTTTGATTCAACTTTTTTGCATATTATATTTAATAACCTTTTTCAATTTTTTTCCTACATGAAATTTAATATTCTACTAAACAACTATCTAGAAAAAGGGTGCAATATTTTTTCAGCGAACTTAGTTTCAGACACAACATTCATTAAAAACGCGTAATGCAAAAAAAAAAAACATTTAGGGTATTGAGATAGCTAGGGAGAGACTTAAGAGCAGAGTTTAGGGACTGGTTGGCATGACTTTATCCTCTTGCTACAGTAAAATAAAAATGATTTCCTCATTATGCTATAACGTTTCTCTTGTATTTCGAAACAACCTTTCTCATATAACTGAAAAAATTTATCTTAGAATATATTTCTTCTTTTTTTTTTGAAATTTAGTTTCCTTTGTTTCTTCATCACTCCTATTTCAAATGTTCCTTAAACATGGTTTTGTGTTGGAGGCTTGGAGCTCTTTCCATGAATCCAGAATATTTTCTTTTTGAAGCGGCAACGCAGCAACGTTTCTCCGGATTTTGGATATCTTTCTGTTGACCATGGAATAATTTTCTTTTAAACTCGTAGACCAACCTTTTTTTTTTTTTGGGAAGTCTGAACATAACATTTTTTTTTGGGAACTCTGAACATAACATTTGGACGCCGACTCTCTCTGCTTGCAGATAACTGAAGAAATCGGTAGACTGACGAAACTGACGAAGAGCGTCTTGCAGAAAGCAGAATGCCTGCCTCCGGCACCAGCCATGGGCGCGTCGTCCTCCACCAGCATCCCCTCCCAGGAGGCGGACAAGCTGCGGGAACAGGAGACCCTGGCCCTCCCGCTCCTCCGCGCCGCCTTCTCCTCCTCGGCTAAAACGCTGGCGGAGGCGCTCTCGCCGGAGCCCACCAGCCGCCACCTTCCGATCCGTCTCCCTGCCTGCGCCGACCCGCACTTCCACGACCTCCTCGCCAGCCTCGGCCGCTCAGTCGCCTGAGGACGCCGGCCCTCTCATCTCATTCCCCGGCCCTCTCATCTCATTCCCGATCAGGTAACATTTCACATCTACTGTTCTCCCAACCAAGCCCCGATTATGAATTTCAGGTTTCAACGGTTCAAGTTGATTATGCTGTGAAATTTCTGTTAGCTATAGGGAAGCAGGGAGTCATCTTTTGTATTCTGGCATCTGAAATAATGTTTTTAATCAGCAATTTATTAGAAGCAAATTGAAGTGTTTTGAAGTTGCCATCATAACTCCAAACAAAAGTATACGACAAAGGTAAGTAGAATATTGTCAATTGGTGTGTGCTTCTGCAGTTTGCAATACTGAAAGGAATTTACAAATTATGTCAAATTAGCAAGTGGTACATCA
Source organism: Themeda triandra (assembly GCA_018135685.1). NCBI lineage: Eukaryota > Viridiplantae > Streptophyta > Magnoliopsida > Poales > Poaceae > Themeda > Themeda triandra. Next base: position 11,195 of record JAENPR010002381.1, on the reverse strand, counting down.
GTTGCCATCCAAATTTTTATTTAGTCCCAAAGGTTTTGTTTGGTTTGGAGCTGTGAATAGGAGCATTTTTCTGCCCCTTGAAAAGGCCTAAATATGTGGTGTGTCAAGCAAATATTTCATCGAACTGATAAGATCTGGCACATTTTAAGACATATACCTGGCCTTGAATCCAAGATTGCTACTAAGGCATATGATGTAGCTCTATTCCTTATAATGTAGGTTTATTACCCGCTGAGGCTTCAATACTTGATGCTGAACTGCTGAAGTGTGGTGTCTCAGTGAAAAGCAAAGAGATGGCAGCAAGATTTCTTCAGGAAGAGGGAGAATATTTAATCAGAGCAGCAAAGAAAGGTGCTACTCAAATTCAAACTTGAATCTTACGCTGTTATGCTTGCTACTCTTGAAATTGTCCACAAATGCCAATATATTCACCATTATTTCCCTTTCGGGTTCATCTCAAAACTTTGACAATTGGGAAGACTCCAGAGGAAATGGTGATGGACATGGTGTCTGATCCAAACAGAGTTTAATGGGAGGACCGTTCAGTAGCTGCCATAGAGACATGGACATGGGAAAAGGATGAGGTTACATGTACTTTTTGAGATATTTAGAGATAGGTGCAGCCTGATGTCGAGCCTGTTGGCCCAAACTAACTAGTATGGGAAGGGAAATATGATGAGAGGGGAGGAACCAATGGAGATACTATTGTTCTCTTATTCAAACTCACAAAGGTTACATAGCAAAGGACCTACACAAGTCCTTTTATAGGCAATTTAGGTCGGTTTGCTACAGTGACCGACTTGCTACAGTGCTAGTACAGCTCAAACATAGCTAGCAACAACTATGCTCTAGCTAATACATATACAAAACCAATTTTGCTCCTACTTCAATAGTCAAAACCAAGTTGTACTTCACTAGTTAAACCAAGTTGCCCTTTTACTCAAGAAAATAAATTACTCATCCAACAATCTCCCCCTTAATTTGTTTTCTTGGCATATCTGTATCTTCATCTTGGACAGCTTGAACTTGTCTCAGGACGGAGAACTCACCTAATCAACATCCTAGACTTCCTTTCTCTTGATGGAGAACAAACCTAATCGACACCAAGAGCTCCCTTTTTCAGGATGGAGAACACAACTAATCGACACCCTGAATTTCTCAAGACAGAGAACACAACTAATCGACGTCTTGAACTAGTCTTAGGATGGAGAACTCAGCTTATCGACATCCTAGACATATTCCCTCTCAGGATGGAGAACTCAAACTAATCGACATCCTGGAGTTCCTTGGGATGGTGAACACAACTAATCAACACCCCAAATGAAACAAACTCAGCTTAGGACAGTAAAACACCTTCTCAATGTCCTAAAGTTGAGTCTTCATACTAACTGATGTCAAAACAAGCAAGCCTCGGCCATCAGCAAATCACCATCCTCTTGCTTTTCTGCAATACACGCCTTCCCTTCTTTCTTCTCCAAGGGACAATCATAGGAGTAATGACCAAAATTCTTGCATTTAAAGCATTTCACCTTGTTCTTGTCGAACTTCCTACTGCGTCCATTGGCCTTTGCTTCCTTGGCTCTCCATTCATCTCAAGTCAACAAGAGATGCTCCCCTCACCATCGATAGATGCCGATTCGTTCTTCATATGCCTTGAGGCGTCCGATGACCTCTTCCACGGTCATGATCTTGAAATCCCCAAACCGCTCAATAGTGGAGACAACCTGCAAAAACTTTTTGGGCACAACTCGAAGAAGCTTCGTGACGACATAGGGCTCTTCCATCTTCTCTCCCAAAGCACGAATCTTGCTGACGATTGATGTCAGCTTCATAGCAAAAGCATCAATCGACTCCCCATCTTTCATGCGTAGGGCATCAAGTTCAGTCTTCAAGGTCTGCACCTTTGCCTCCATGACACGCTCAACACCCATGTGCATGGTTTTGAGCATCTTCCATGCTTCCTTTGCGGTCTTCTTCTCTGCAATCAGCAAGAGCGTCTCTTCTGGAATGCCTTGATAGATGGCTGCAAGAGCCATCTGATCTTTGTGTTCATCGACTTCCTTCTCCGAGTCAATTGCCTCTCAAACGCCTTGTGCCTTCAGGTAGGCCTTCATCTTGATAGCCCATACAGTGTAGTTGCTTCCTGTGAGCAGCGGGTATTGCAGCGTCACCGAACCCTGCTTCGAAGATGAGCTCCCTTCCTCAAATTTCACCATGGCTCCGATGCCACTTGTTGGCCCAAACTAACTAGTATGGGAAGGGAAATATGATGAGAGGGAAGGAACCAATGGAGATACTATTGTTCTCTTATTCAAACTCACAAAGGTTACTATAGTGCTAGTACAGCTCAAACATAGCTAGCAACAACTATGCTCTAGCTAATACATATACAAAACCAATTTTGCTCCTACTTCAATAGTCAAAACCAAGTTGTACTTCACTAGTTAAAACCAAGTTGCCCTTATACTCAAGAAAACAAATTACTCATCCAACAGAGCCATTTGACCAGATCACACATCATTTGGGAATTGTTAAATGAAAGAGTCTACTCATCAGCCATCACCCCTGTTGCCATATGTTGTATGAAAAGCAATAGAAAAACGGTTGTCTATCAGTAATTAGACAAGACTATTTTCATGTGCGCGCTTTATTTAAGCCCACAAATTCATACATGCAATCTGATGATGGCTGTTTTGCTTGACAGATTCATGCTGCTGTATGGCTGCCTCAAACTATCATTATGTTTGTGGAGGGACTGTACTACATTTCCTCATGGAAATTTCTATTTCCCTTAGTATGTTTGTGGTCTGAAAAGTACCGGAACAGGAGAATGCCAGGAAATCAGGCTGACCCTATACAGAAGCTGGCTCCGTTACCAGATCTCGATTCTATGCAGCTCAATGGCTGCATTTTTCATGCTCATTCTTTCGACAGGTTTGCTTTGAGCGGGAGATGCCGACTCGACAACCGGCTAAGCACCCCAAGTATTTTGTCGTACTTTGCAGCATTTTCATATGGTTGCACCTCTAATAGCACTGTATCCACAATTTCTGTCAACTTGTCAGGTAAGGCCATCTCAGCAAACGAGTGCAAGCTCAACCCTTCTCTGAACATATCATCAGTAGGTGCTTTCCCTATGAACATCTCCAGAAGGGTAATCCCAAAGCTGTAAGCATCACCTGCAGTGGATACTTGCCCACCTCCTCCATATTCTGCAAGAACAAGTATCTTCATGATTAAATTTTCTGTTCTGATTTGTGTACTGAGCTACAGACTATGTTGTTAAGAATTGTGTACAGTGGACATTGTAATTACCCGGAGCAACGTATCCAATGGTTCCTCTTATCCCTATGGAGCTTCCAGTATATGATCTAGATATGGTCATGGATTCACCAATCAGTTTTGAAAGTCCAAAGTCGGCAACATAAGCAGTCCAGTCACTATCAAGGAGGATATTGTTAGGCTTCAAATCACAATGGATGACTGATGGCCGACTATTGTTGTGAAGATAATCTATTGCATCAGCAACATCAACTGCAATATTCAAGAGTTGGATTAAATTTAACTTGTGGAGCTGCTCATCCATTTGCCGATGCAGCCATCTATCCAGGCTGTAGTTGGGCATGAACTCAAATACTAGTGCCTGGAAGTCATTGCCTCTAGTGTCAATGCTAGAGCAGCAGGTAATGATATTGATCAAATTTCGATGTTTCACCCATCTCAAAGCCTCACATTCTGCCAAGAAACTTCTTGAAGAACCAGATTGCTGAAGAGTGAACACTTTCACAGCTACAACAAAGCATTTCGAGCGCCGGAAGAGACAGACTTCCTTTGTATACAGAACCATATTTTCCTGCACCTACCAGATTCGTGGGTGCAAATCCATCAGTAGCTTCAAACAATTCAAGGTAGGAAACTCTTGGATACTTGTCAGTCAACCCAGTAAGGCTGTCAGTTTTTGTCTTTTCACGTGTTATTTTCCATTTCAACGGAAAGAGCACAAACAATAGAAGTCATATGCATATAATAGTGCCAGCAATGGGAAGCACAACCCTGAGTAGTGCATGATGCTGCTTCTTATGTGGCATATCCTGACATGGAGGCAATTCTAGCTCTCGAATGCCTCCACAAAGCCCATCATTTCCAACCATTGAGAATCCAGTCATGTTAGCAAACACCCCGTGGGTTGGAACCTCCCCATCAAGGTTATTAAAGGAGAGATCTAGTTCAACCAAGTTACTTATGTTCTCAAGAACTTTTGGGATCATTCCAGACAAATGATTATGTGCCAGATATAATTCCTCTAAGCCATTGATATTTCCCAACTCTTGTGGTATTCTGCCTGACAAGGCATTCCTTGTGAGTTCAGTGTGCTGAGGCCTCTAAGATTACCAAGCGAATTGGGGATGCTACCTGTGAAGGAGTTGTCTGCCAAACCAAGGTACACCAGACTTGCACAGTCACCGATTGTAGTTGGTATTTCTCCAGAAAAGTTTTTTTTTTGACAGATCGAGAGTTTGAATATTTCTTAGGCTGCCAACTTGTGGAGGAATTACCCCAGATAGGTAATTATCAGATAGCAGTAGGTAAGACGTCAGTAACGGGAGGCCAAAGATCTCAGTAGGGATAAAACCCGTGAGCAGATTGGACGACAAATCCAGGTTTGGTAAGTTTATCAAGTTACCAAGGCTTCTAGAATGGGGCCATCAAGCTTATTGTTTGACAAGGAAAACAGTTGCAGCTGTGTGAGGTTGCCCAAGGAGGATGGTATATTTTCTAACAATTGATTATTTGCTAGCAACAATACTTGCAGATTTGTAAGTTTTGCGATATCTTCAGGAATCACACCATACAGATTGTTTTCATCCATGTCTAGGTTGCTAAGGTTGACAAGGTTTCCTAAGCCTGAGGGGATCACCCCAGATATGCCATTGGCCGTGATGCTGATCCATTGGATCTGTTTTGAAAAATTTGCGATGGAAGTAGGAAGCACTCCTCCTAACCTGTTCAAGGGTAGATCGATCAGTTGAAGACGGGTGCAGTTTGTAAACAGCGTAAGAACTCCCAACCCTGTTCATCCTCTGCTTGCCGCAGATTTGCATTCAACTGGACTTGAAACGGGCAGAGCTTCCCTATCTCCGGTGCCACCCTCCCTTGGAATCTGTTCCTTGAAAGACCTAGTACTTGGATCATGGTGGCGTTACCAAGTGAACTAGGAATTGTTCCCGACAGCCGGTTGTTAGTCAAGAAGAGCTTTCTGAGATTTGGCAAGTTGGAGCCTGCATCAGCTGGCAAGCTTCCATGTAACTTATTCGATGCAACACCGAGATATTGAAGCCATGATGTGTTGAAGAGCAGTGGTGGAATTTCACCTTCCAGTTGGTTGACCCCAAGGGAGAGGCGGACGAAGCTGGAGCAGTTGCCTATTTGTGGAGGGATCTCACCATAGAAGGATTAATTAAACAGAGAAAGGAAGTGCAGGCGACGTAGTTGGCCGATGGTGCGTGGCACCTCGCCGACCAGCATGTTGGATTCAAGTTTGAGCTTCTGAAGGAATGTGAGGTTGCCAATCGCCGGAGAGATGGTACCCGAGAGCTGTCTGGATGACAAATCCAGCAATGCCACTCTGTCTGGGTGCCGGCGGCTACATGTCACGCCGCCCCACTGGCAGACATTGGAGCTTGTGCTGTTCCACGAGCTCAGCCAGCCCATGGGGTCGGACAGCTCCAGCTTGATTGCCAGCAGGGCTCTTCGATCGCCAGCCACTTCATGCTCCAAGGAGGAAGATGCATGCCTGCACATAGAATGGAGCAGGGGCATCAGGACGAGCGCGTGCAGAGTACTCATGCTTTCAACTGCGGTGTGTCAATTGGTAGATTTTTTTTTTTTTTTTTCGTTCGCCTTTGCAGCACAGCAGCGAAGCAACTAATAGTGGCCACCTTTTTGTAAGTCAACTAGTCAGCTCAACTTGGTGTGCATATCTATCATCCCAAGACTCCAAGTCATGTACAGTGGCCTCCACTTTTAGTCTGAATCAGTCCAAGACTCCAAAGTCATGTACAGTGACCCCTTTCTGGACTAGTCTTTGACGCTGCCCATTATTTGAATTTTTATCTTTTTAACACTTTAGTATGAAGTATGGTTGAATGAAAGAGACTTGTATCTCATCAGTCATCCCCCGTGTTTAGAAGGAGCACAAACAATAGAAGAGATATTTAGAGGTAGGTGCACATATTTGTTCCATCTGATGTCGAGCCATTTGACAGGACCAGACCACACATCATTTGGGAATTATTAAATGAAAGAGACTTGTATCTCATCAGTCATCACCCGTGTTACCCTGTGTGGCACGAAAAACAAGAGAAAAACAGTTGTCTATCGGTAACTAGACAAGATTATTTTTCATGTGCGCATAATTGTTTCATATATGGTTATTTTTTTATTTAAGTCCCAAATAAATCCATACATATGCAATCTGACAGTGCCTTTTTTTGCTTGACAGATTCATGTTGCTGTATGGCTACCTCAAACTGTCATTATGTTTGTGGATGAACTGTACTTTCTATCATTTCCGTAAGTTTACTGCCCTTCCCATCTCTTTATTTCCTTGGCATGGCTTAGGTCCACCGGTATGCCCCTTATAAATTTAAGAACTTGTTTTGCAGTCAAACTGAGTTCTAAATAGGGGCTAAGATATTTAGGGATCTCTCTCCTCAAACATCTAATAGCACCAAGTCAAACACGTGCAGTACGTAGACATGCTACATTTGTGTATTCCGTATATGCTATAGAGAGTGAGAAACCAAAGCGAGTCACGAGTCACAGGTAAAGCTCAAGTTGCAAGAAGCGACCAAGCAGGCAGGGACTTTGACGATTGAGCCAAGACTTGGGATGTCCCTCCGCCACTGCCGTGCGTCCATCAAGCTGTGTGCTGCAGTTCCGAGATGCTCTCTCCAGGGTCTGTGAGCTCTCAGAGCTTGCGCTGCACAACTTGTGTAAGTCTTTTCCCAAATAAACCATCCATCCCCTGCACCGTATCGTAACTATTTTTTACTTTCACCCACTTGACTGCCTGAGGCAGCTTGTAAATCCTTTCTAGCTACTCCAAAATCAGCACTTCTGTATTTAATTTCCTTATTTTCTTGGCCTGTTGGATATAGTTCGATTTCATGGATTTTTCGTAGTTTTGCCGTTCAGCCATTTTTCAATCAAAAAGATAAAAAACTTCAAAAGAATTTGTATATGCTTGCAAAGAGGAATCAGTGGATCATATAGAGGGTACTTGAACTTACAAATCAACCTATTTTATGAATTGGCCTAGCAAGGTGTTCTTCTAGTTGGCCTAAACCGAAAAGCTGATTTTTGCATCTCAGACCTTGAATACTCCATTCTCTGCTTCTCTCTGCTTAGTGATTGGTATGGTATACCTCAGTTCTGGTACTGCCTGTTAGTGTGCTAAACTGCTAATGCTACTGCTGCATCAGCATCTCGTTATTCATATACAAAGAGCAAAGCAAACCAATCTTTCCCTAATGATTTGGCAATTTCCTCTTCCTCAGGACGTACAGGCAAGGGCAACGACAGCAAGGAGCACAGACGAGACGAGGCGAGATGCCAAAGAAGTCCGATGTGTGGCAGCACTTCACCCATGTCACGGATGGACATGGGAACGTCGTCAACAAAGCCAGATGCAACTATTGCACAGATAAAAAGGAGTTTGAAACAAAAGATGGTACGAGCAACTTGTGTAAGCACTTCAAAAAATTTCATCCACAGGAAGCTACTGCAGCCGAGGGGGCAGCAACAACACCACAACCGCCACCGCCGCCGCCACTGCCCTGCGCTCCTTCAGGCTCCAGTGGTGCATCCATGGATCATGAGCCGATGCTGAGCGAAGAAGAACCCTTGCAGCTGATATTTCAACGACAGTTTAAATCCAGCAAAGAGAAGGTGCAGGAGATGGGGGCAGCGCAACCGCTACAACAGCAGCAGACTCCGCTGCCTTGTGCTCTGTCACAAGAACCCAGCCTTGAAGAACAAGCCCACCACGAGCCGGACGTGGACCAAGAGGAAGCAATCAGAGACCTTGCTCGGATGATTGCGTTTCATGGATACGACCCGTCTGTTGTGGAGGACGGCCACTTCAGGAACTTTGTGCGCCGCCTAAACCCTGAATTCAAGTTGCCCTCGCGCGAGAACATTGAGGAGATGTGCGATGATGTATTTACACAATCATGGTACAATACGGTACGTATCAGGCCACAAGAGCTACAGGAAGACATAGTTTCGCGGTGGGTACAACTAAATCTATGGAGACAAGAGAAGCCCTATACATAACGTGCCATTTCATTGATGATGAATGGAACCTTCATAGGGTGGTCGATCATGCTTACGTGGTTTTACCTCCTGGTGACTACTATAATAAGTTCAATTTATTGGGAGTGCCTATGGTTTCTTGTGAAGTATCATCCGAACGTGCTGTGTCTTATATTAGTGATGATATAAATGATTATGACCCATTATTCATGATAACAGGGGAAATAGTAGGCAACATTGGTCACCTTGAATTGAAGCATCACATTAAGCAACAATTCGACATAAAGGTAACTTGTAACACCTATATGGACCATGTGCTTCACTCCATTGCCGGATGCCTTCTTCTAGGTTCAGATATCGTAGAAGATATTTTCCCTAATGTAAATAACTCAGAATGGACACGGCAATATCGTCAGAAACTTCTTTCAGAACTTGACCTAGATGACCCATTGGAGTACAATGAACGCTGGTACTGGTGCTATTATTCTTTGAAGATTCTTATACATAGACTCCAAAGAGTATTGTCACAATCGGTAATACTATTGTTTCACCTTTGGGGGGACATATATGGTGCCATTAAAAGAGTTTCTGCTTGTAGTACTCCAACTTCAAATCTTTGTCTTGAAGAGTTGTTTAAGGTGAGGGATGCTTTAGTTTTACGGTCTCATCACAATCAGGAGCTACTATTGCAGCCCATGTTCCTCTTAGAAAGGCACTCGAGACCGTAGACAAGGCAATAGAAGATTGGTACCTGGTTTGGTCTATACCACTTGTGCTAGACCCTCGGTACAAACTGAGGCACATAGAAGAAAAGTTTAAAAAAGTGTTTGATGATGCAAAGGCCGCAGAATATACCTCCAAGGTAACCAGAAAGATCAAAGAGCTATACACCAGTTATAGTGATGACGATTTAGATGAGGAGATGATGACCGTTGATAGCACAAGCCACAAGATCAAGCATGGGATGAGCAATGCCACTCACAAGATAGTCATGCAAGAACGAAGACAGAACTGGATCATTACCTAGAAGACAGTCCCGCTCGTACAACAAAAGATTTTGACTTTGATATTCTTAATTGGTGGAAAGTTCATGGCTCGGTTCAGTATCCGACGGTGGCTGAGATGGCGAAGGATGCTCTGGCCATGCCCACATGCAGTAAGCTAACTTGTGATCAGATCGCACAGCTCAGAAGCTTTATTCGTGGTTATGCAAGAATCTGATCGGTGAATGGACAAATTATAATTCGATTGAACATAGTGGTATATGTATGTCATTCTCCAGTTTGAGTAAAAGTGTTATGATTGAAGAGCTGCTTGTGTGTTGTATGTCCTGTATCCATCTTCAGCATGTAACCATCCTCTAGATCTTTGACCGCTTCATCTATTCCTTTGTGATATTTGTATATGGTGAGATGTGTACTACCAGTATACAAATAATCATGTCACCATCTTTGTAAAGTGTAAACTGCTCCTATAATATGGAAAATGTTTGTTTTGTTGCCCCGTGTATTCAGCTCAAGTTTATTACACTCTGTTCCCTGGACGAATTAAGCATGAACATCATGGTAGTGTATAATGCACAGAACTTTACGTACCATTATCGGATATACAGAAATTGCTGTACTGCTGCAAACTGGCCAGTACATGGCTGTCATCAGCACTCACGCATACAGGAGTCTCGACCAGCTTTTTGGCCAAGACAAGTGACAACGCCTCCTCTCGCCCCTTCAATTTACATCTCTCTGTGTTGCTGCCTTCTTCAGCACTCCCTTTTCTTCAACAGCAACCACTCCCAAACAGATACCGTCGTGACTGCATCTAGCAGCCAGAGCAGTGGACAATGGGAATAGGGAATATGCGGCGATAGCCTGCTCTGTTTGGGCCAAAGCAGGTGATGGGCCGGTAGATTGGGCTAGCTCAAGCAAGGGGAATTTTTGTTGCTCAAAAAAACAAAAAAAAAAAAAAGCAAGGGGCATTTTTCCTTCACTAGTTCATCAACCCGTGCTCTCGCACGGGTTAAAATATTAGGAGACACTAACTAATAAAAATTTGTTATACTAAATATTTTTTCTCTTCACTAATGTTCCATGATGGCTTTAGCAACAATCTATATCTTGACGACATGAACCTAAGTTTTTATTCCTTTCCAAAATTTTGAAGTTGTTAGTTACTCGATACAATGACTATTATTGTCAATGGTGATTATGATCCACCAATTTTATGGTGCAATATTTTATATTTTCTAAGAATTTTAGGATACTTTTTTTTTATTTGTAGCGATTTCATGTGTAATTTCTAGGAATATTTTTTCAAGCATTATTACCTTGTTTAGTTGAAACAAAAACTTAAAGTATGTAAACTCTTATCACTTTAAGTGATACCATAAAAATACTTATTGTAACGCTTATTTGGAATTTTCATTTTCTTATTTTATTGAAAGAATATTCTAGGTCCTAGGCTACCCTACATAAACAATTGTTTTAGCATGATTTCAAAATTATTATATTATATTAATATCATTTATAAACAAACAAACCTTGAAATTAAATTACTAATATTCATATATAATATAATGTTTCATCGGTCAAAATTTTTAAACTTTTATCGATATAATGACTTGCATAATTTATTATAATGAATATTAATATAACTAAGGCTGAAGTGTGAGTGTCATTACTATATGATTTGATAAAGTATATTTTTCCACTCTTAATAAGCTTATATAATAAATATTTATCGTAATCTATACGTGTTTACTTGGTCTACATAGTGGAACATAGCATTGTGCATAGTTTCAACTTAATATTGGCAGAAATCACAAAAAAACTTACTATTGGCAGAAGTATATATTTCAAATAGCTTTGCGCATATATTGTACT